>CAUYLG010027163.1:0-118592 GCA_963573385.1 Cacajao melanocephalus
GTCGCAGCCACGCAGTCAGAGCACTGCCCTGTGGCTCCTTTCCACAGCTCCTTCCACAACCTGCCCCATCCACGGTGGGCGCCCTCATCACCCAGAGACCCCCTGCATTCTCTTTTTTTTTTCCCCCTTTTTGTGGAGAACACGGTCTCTCTGTGTTGCCCAGGCTGATCTCAACTCCTGGGCTCCTGCCTCTGCCTTCCTGAGTGCTGGGATTATAGGCATGAGCCACCATACACAGCATGCATGTGTCTTTTTGAATAGATTAAAATTAAATGAAATTTCAATTACTCAATTCTGACTAGTCACATTTCAAGTATTCAGTAACCTTATGTGCTAGTGGCTATCATATTAGACAGTACATGTATAGAACATTTTCCATTCTATACATGTTGGACATGTATAGCTCAGTTGGACAGCACTGTCTAGCTCCTATTTCCTTTGTTCAGTTCTCCCTGACCCCCTCCCTTGAAAACCTATAGAACAGGAACAGTAACCTCATGAAGCTTCAGTTGAGTCCTCCCCTAAAGACAGAAGACAATAACTGCAGATTCTCCTGACCCAGAATATGAGCAAGCACATGTCTAATCTTACCTCTTTCACTTTGTCCTGAACTTTACCAGAAAGAATGCATATTAATATAGGTATCCAGTAGTTTATACTCAGTAAACTACATCTATCTTTTGCAGTGGTTTTGTCTGAATAATATCTGACCAGTGTCACTAGCCAAAGGAAGTTTTAGTTTATAGAAGACAAAATAAGACATGAAAAGCTGGAAACTAGTTTTCATTCTGTATGGTAAATTTGCTATTATGAAATTCCCATACATCCTCTACTTTAATGAGTTCCTTGAACAGTTAGAAGTCTCCCGTACTCAGGTAATCTAAAATCATTTCTGTCTCAGTTGTCGTTGAAGGAATTTGAATTTGTATCCTTTCATATCTGAAAATGTAAAATATTAATGCTTAAATGGTATTAAGCCAAAGTGGAACCCAGATTATGACAAGTACAAATAGTTCTTAATAATGCATTGCAGCCAATTAATTTAGCCTATTTGCAAGTTTTTTGAGTATTATAAGTAGTAAATTTTTTTTAAATGCAGCAAAGTCTTGGTTTCGAAAATGTAACATGTATTTTAAGTTCTAATAGAGCTTCATGGTTTTGTTTGATTTTTTAAATTTCTTTTTGTACCCCCAACACCTTGAAATGTCTGGTACATAGTAGACACTAAATAAATTTTTATTGAATGAGTCGAATATTTAGTAAAATAAGTAGTTATACTTTAATGGAAAAAAATCTTGAGAGACTCAGGTAACCTGGATAAAAATACAAAGTTTGCCTTAGTCAGCCCTTTCCTTCCTAATGTGTGAAAAAGCTACTTCTTAATGTGAAAAAGCATTCTGGCCTGAATACAAGCCAAAAATGTAATGTTAGTCCTATATATTGATGTCACTTGTCCAAAAGTTAACCAAAATCTGGTCACAAGCTTATAGATCATAGTCTTTTGAAGCTTTCTTTTTATATAGTTAATTTCTAGATTTGTCACTGGACTACCAACCCATCATATTTATACTCCAGATTATACTTGTTGCTAAGAACTTGGCTAAGCACTCACTAAATACAAAACAAAAAGCTACCATAAAACTATCCCCACTTCATCTTCAAAACAAACTTTTTGTGTGCCCATCTCATCTCCTCAACCAAACTGTGGTTGAGCTGTCTTACTTGCTTCTGGACTCTGGCATGGTAGCTGTGCTTCTGTTGTTAAGGTCCAGGTTCCAATGTGGATAAGCTGTTTCAGTCTTGATTTGAATCTCTTGAGCTCTGGAATCACTAGTAAGGGGTTAAGTAGCACAGGCCAGCAAGTGTAGTGGAAAGCCCAGCTAAGGGCTGGCCTCCTTTAGCCCTGCAGTGACTCTTAACAGTTAAAAGTCTGGTATTCCTCATGCTGTTTTTAAAACATTTAAATAATGCTTTAAAAACAATCACTCTCAGATGTATTTAGAACACCCATTACAGATTCATATTCATATTTATGTTATGTCTTTACACCTATACCTATGAGAATAGGTTTTGTCATTTACAGTTTAAGATGAAGAAATTAAGGCTGAGAGAGGTTAAATAATTTTTTAAAAGAAGTTGTAATACTGAAGGAAATCAATCCCAGATCTTTTGTTCAATGACTATTACATTTTAGGTGCTTAGGCAGTATTATACACTTTTTAAAAATTTAATCTTCAAAACAGTACAATGAAGAAGATATTTTTATCCTAGTTTTACAAATGAAGAAATTAAGGCATAAAACAATTAAGTAATTCATCTAAGATTATACAATTAGTGCCAGAAACAGAGCCCATCCTTTTAACCATACTGTGCTTTTCCACTTCCCATGTGCCAGATTCTTTCTACTACACCATGCTGCCTCTCTAGATAGTTGGGCTTGGAGCATCATAGAAACCTTTCGGAGACTAGCCAGAGGGGAAAAGCAAGTTACAGCAGCCTTAAGGAGAGACAGTGGCAGTGATCTGGAGTAGGTTACTGTTTCCCAGAAAAGAGGTATGATAGAGCATACAATCAGGGGTCCATGGCTTTCTGTACCAACCTCTTCCATTAGCTTAAAGTCCTTCCTGGGCTATTGTATGATTGAAATAGCATTTTAGGCCTGGTGCAGTGGCTCACGCCTGTAATCTCAGCATTTTGGAAGGGTGAGACAGGTGGATCATTTTGAGGCCAGGAGTTCGAGACCAGCCTGGTCAAATGACAAAACCTCATCTCCACTAAAAATACAAAAATTAACCAGTCATGGTGGTGCATGCCTGTAATCCCAGCAGGAGGCTGAGGCAGGAGAATCGCTTGAATCTAGGTGGCAGAGGTTGCAGTAAGCTGAGATTGTACCACTGCCCTCCAGCCTGGGTGACAGAGGGAGACTCTGTCTCAAAAAAAAAGAAAGAAAGAAATAGTATTTTTAAATACCATACTAGGGCTACCCTTTTGGTGGTTGTTGACGTTTCTGTTAACTCTGTGTTTCAGCAGTGCTAGCTCAGTATACAGTCACAAAGCAATGTTTCATTGATTTAAGTTGTGTTATGTCTGTTTTGTGTATCTTGATCACAAGCTATTAACAATTACTTCTTTATATTTTTTAATTCCCTTTCCCTTTTAGTCTATTGAATGTGTTCTGGTGTTCGTTAAATCTGTGTAAATCTCAGAATTAGAGGCAAATCATACAACCCAGGGTCTCCAGCAGCCAGCAATAGTTATTGGCATTAAAAATAATCCTTGGGGCTGGACATCATGGCTCACACCCGTAATCCCAACACTTTAGGAAGCTGAGGTGGGTGGATCACTTGAGATAAGGAGTTCAAGACTAGCCTGGCCAACATGGTGAAACCCCATCTCTACTAAAAGTACAAAAAAAATTAGCAGGGCATGGTGGCATGCACCTGTAATCCCAGCTACTGGGGAGACTGAGGCAGGGGAATTGCTCCAACCTGGGAGGTAGAGATTTCAGTGAGCCGAGAGTGTGTCACTGCACTCCAGCCTAGGCAACAGAGTAAGACTCCATCTCAAAAAAAAAAAAAAAAATCCTTGGAGTTGAGTTGGGCTCGGTACCCTGTGCTAAGATCTGCCAAATGCAAGACAATAGCAATCATCAGTATTTTTTAGATAGTGGCCATCCGCAAGATGACAATGTAGGAAGCTGAGTCAGTAAGTTTTCTTCATTAAATATTTAAGGAACTCTGACTCACTATCTCTTAAAAAAAAAAAAAAAAGAAAAGAAAAACAGCTCCTGAAGACATACGTAAGATTAATAGTAATATGACAGAAATTTCTTCACTATAACACTTATGCCAGAATTTGGAATTTAAGGGTTTATCCTTGGTGTTGAAAGAGTTAGTAAACAAAAGACTGCTTCCCAGAGTAACAGGAGTAACTTGTGGACTATTTCTTCTCTTGCAGTAGCACTTGTACCATGGGCTTAGTTTTGCCTCTCTGGAGCGACACGCTAATTCATTTGGATGGTGATGGGTAAGAGATTTCCTTTTTCATTCTGTTACAGAAAGCCAAGGGGTGGGGTTCCATCTTAGTGCCCATTCATTCAGCTAAAAGGGAGGTCCAGTGTGCCAACTGAACTTTCATGTCAGCAACTCAATGAGTCCTTTTAAACTCCTGTTTTGTAAAATGGAGTAAAAATACAACTTGCCAGGGTCTCTCACTTCTGTTCTTCTAGGCCAACTGTTCAAGACAAAGAAGAACTAGTTTGTTGGCTCTTTAATCTGAGCATGTGGGACTGTTGCAATGCTCTCCCAAAGGATGATATGTTCTGTTTCAAATAACCTCTTGCCGCTTCTGCCAGCTGTCAGCCTACAGTATAACCCCTTTCCTGTGCCAGTTCCTTCCAATGACCCCACCCCCACCCTATCTCCTAATGTTTTTAGAATGTGTCCCCAAGAGACCAAGATGTTTGCTCCAGTTTCTAAAACCAGGGTCAGGTTTGCTAAGAACCCACAAGACTTCCAAATAGAAATATACAGAACAGTTTGTCCACAGCCACAGCTGGGAAACTGCCTTTAATTCCCTAACTCCAATATGGAAATCCATTCATTTTGCCTGGTAGATGAAGTCGGACAATTTGTTGAACCTTTTCGGTCAAGTCTTATGCTCTAGTTAAAATTTCTACATGAAATGCCTGATAATTCCTTCTACTGAGCCAGTTGTTAGCCTGGGAAACATCCTTGAAAACTCACAACTGAAATAACCTACCCTAATTTGTGGATTTTTGTCTTATTCTCATTTGTCCTTAGTGGGTTCAGCGTATCGACAGATAACAGAGTTCACATCTTCAAACCTGTATCTGTGCAGGCAATGTGGTAAGATGACTTTTACTATCTCTACAAAAGTGTTTTAATGTTATTGGAGCAATATGTTGTGAGAAATGTTTGAAATGGTACCGTTTGCTATGAAAATGCTGAATGATCTGTTTGTGTAACCACCATAGTTAAAGATGACCTAGAAATGCAATAATCAAATTGTTGCAATTAGAAGGCCTTGAGTATTGGTGAACAAGTGAAATTCAGAGGTGGTACTCTAGGCTCTGGCAGAGACTTAATGGTTCAGATAAGCCGGTTGAAACCGAGTTTTATTAGGGACACATTGACTAAGTTAGTTACTTAGTGGACTAAGAGCCAAGTCTAGAACATCACACTGCTGTGCACTAGCTATTTCTTTTCTTTTTTATTTTTGGAGACGGAGTGTCATAGGCTGGAGTGCAGTGGCGTGATCTTGGCTCACTGCAACCTCCACCTTCCAGGTTCAGGCGATTCTCCTGCCTCAGCCTTCCAAGTAGCTGAACTACAGGCACGCCACCACGCCTGGCTAATTTTTTTGTATTTTTTAGTAGAGATGGGGTTTTACCATATTGTCCAGGCTGGTCTGGAACTCCTGACCTCGTGATCCACCTGCCTCAGCCTCCCAAATGCTGGGATTACAGGCGTGACCCACCTCATCTGGCCTGCATTATCTATTTCTTGAGGTAACCAGGGATAGCATTCACAGAGTTACTTTATAGATAGACAAATTTTCATTTAAACTGCTGGTGGCTATTTTCATGATGCAAATAAAGCCTAGAGAAAACATTATACTTGCTAATAACTGTCAGCTGTCATATGTACATTTTGGGGTTATTTACATGGATTATATTTAATCATCATACCAAGCCTCCAAAATAATATTAGCCCCTTATTATGGATGAGAAAACAGGTTTTGGAGGGGTTACATAACTGGCCTGAGAGTATTTCTGTCTTTTCTTTTATTTATTTATTTTTGTCATAATCAAGTCTCAGCAGAGTATTTCTTACGCTTAGACAGGATAGATGTCTTTCTCTCTCTCGTCTCTATCTCCATCTCTCTCTCTCATTTAAAAAGACAGGGACTCCGTCTGTCGCCCAGGCTGGAATGCAGTGGTGCAATCATAGCTAATGGCAGCCTCCAACTCCTGGGCTCGAGTGTTCTTTCTACCTCAGCCTCCTGAGCAGCTATGACTACAGGCATGTGCCACTACACCTGGCTAATTTTTTTATTTTTTTGTAGAGACTGAGGTCTCTCTATGTTGCCCAGGCTGGTCTTGAACTCCTGGCCTCAGGCAGTCCTCCTCCTTCGGCCTCCCAAAGTGCTGGTATTGCAGATGTGAGCCACTGCACCTGGCCTTTTATTCTCTTATTCTAGATTATCTAGAAAATTATATAACTAGAGAATGATGTGACTAAGATTCAGAATCCATCCCCCAGTCAGGGATTTGAATTTAATTTTCTTATTTAGCTGCCTGTTCTGTAGTGGAAGTCCCCCGTGAGGAGTGGAATGGACAGAATGCAAGCAAAACAAGAAATAAAAGAGCCTGAAAAAAACTCCAGGGAGATAATCTACCCCTGAAAAACAGAATTGATAGGATGGAGGTGGGTGGAGTCCAAAAACTCACTGAACAATTAAGTCTTATCGTTGCCTGCAGTAATTGAGATAGGACAGAGTTAGGACAGAGTTTCAGGTCATGTGTTTAGACCAGATTTTTAGAGTTAGGGCATATTTTGCAGGTAAATTTCTCATGGAAACCTTAAGAAACTTATGACCTCCTTTGACTAAGGCTCAGTTAAAGGCAATTGACCTATTCCTAAGTAACAAAACCAAACAGCAGTAACAACCATAAATGACAGTGTTTTGGGGTATATTTTGGGGAAGCGTACAGAGCAGTCTTAATTCAAGTAATGTTGGTTTTTTGTTTTTTTTGTTTGTTTGTTTTTTTGAGATGAAGCTTTCTTCTGTCGCCCAGGCTGGAGTGCAAGTGGCGTAATCTCAGCCCACTGCACCCTCCACCTCCTGAGTTCAAGCAATTCTCCTGCCTCAGCCTCCCAAGTAGCTGGGACTACAGAAGCATGCCACCATGCCTGGCTAATTTTTTGTATTTTTAATAGAGATTGGGTTTCAACATGTTAGCCAGGTTGGTCTCGATCTTCTGACCTCGTGATCTGCCCTCCTTGGCCTCCCAAAGTGTTGGGATTACAGGCGTGAGCCAACTGCACCCAGCCAAGCTTTGATGTTCTAAAGCAAGCTTGTCCAACCCATGGCCCATGGGCCACATACAGCCCACGACGGCTTTGAATGTGGCCCAACACAAATTCATAAAACTTTCCTGAATTCATAAAACTTTCCTAAAATTATAATCCTAATTCATAAAACTTTCCTAAAATATATTTTTTGCAATTTATTTTTAAGTCATCTATCATTAGTGTATTTTGTGTGTGGCCCAAAACAGTTCTTCCAGCATGGCCCAAGGAAACCAAAAAATTGGACACTCCATCCCAGCTCTGTTAGCTTATTGCAGAATAAACTTTTCTTCAGTACCTTATGGGAGTAGTGAGTTGAAGTCACAGGGGAAAAAAAATAGATGATGTGTGGATCAAAGCAGCATTTAGACCAGGTGTTTCCTTCACAGGAAGATAGTTACTGCAGCTTCGCACTCCGATGCTGGAGTATCTGAAGTGGCTAAGCCTTGAGTGTATTTTAGGGCAGTTGCACCAGACTCTGGCATATGCTTTTGGAGCATGTGTTTCTTAGATGAAGAAACATGCATTAGGCATTCTGTAAGTTACACTAAGCTGGCTCTTACCTTTGAATCTGTATAATGAAACTGAAATTCTCAGATTATTCTCTTGAGACTTTGGTTTACTTTAAATAATTGAAAGCATTTCTAAAAGACTCTGCTAACTTTGCTTTTAAGGAAAAATATGTTTTCCTAATAAAAATAGACTGACATTTTTCTCTTATTAAATTGGTTTAAATTTGTTTTCTTAATTTACATTGTATAGGGTTGACAGGGATTCAAGGAACAAACACTGTTATGTACTATTGGTGGAAGAATTAACTGGAGCAGCCTTTCTGGAGAGTGATTTGCCAGTATGCCTTACCATTTTGCATGATCTTTGACCTAGTAAACTCCATTTCTATGAGTTTACTCTAAGTTTGTAAATATGGATGTGTACAAAGATTTTAGCTATGATAACATTTGTCAGTGTTCTAATAATAGCAAAAAATGAAAAACAAGCCAGGCACGGTGGCTCACACCTGTAATCCCAGCCCCTTGGGAGGTCAGGTGGGTGGATCACCTAAGGTCAGAAGTTCAAGACCACCCTGATCAATATGGTGAAACTCCATCTCTACTAAAAATATAAAACTTAACCAGGTGTGGTGGTGGGCGCCTGTAGTCCCAGCTCCTCGGGAGGCTGAGACAGGAGAATTGCTTGAGCCTGGGAGGTGGAGGTTGCAGTGAGCTGAGATCGTGCCACTGTACTCCTGGGCAACAAAGCTAGACTCCGTCTCAAAAAGAAAAAAAAAAGAAAAACAATCTAAATGATTGAAAATTAGGAATTAGTGAATTATGGTGTATCTATATCATTAAATATTATTCAACCATTAAAAATGATCCAGTTGGAGCCAGGCACAGTGGCTGATGCCTGTAATCCCAGCAGTTTGGGAGGCTGAGGTGGGTGGATCACAAGGTCAGGGGTTTGAGACCAGCCTGACCAACATGGTGAAACCCCGTCTCTACTTAAAAATACAAAAATTAGCCAGGCATGTTGGCACCCATCTGTAATCCCAGCTACTTGGGAGGCTGAGGCAGGAGAATCTCTTGAACCTGGGAGGCAGAGGTTGTGGTGAGCCAAGAGGGCACCATTGCACTCCAGCCTGGGTGACAGAGCAAGACTCTATCTCAAAAAAAAAAAAAAAAAAAAAAAATCCAGTTGGAAAATATTTGACATGGAATGATGTTGATGATAGGCTGTAAAGCAAAAGAGCAAGTTATAAGTGGAATGGAGAATATGGTCATATTTTTGTTTATTATACATCTATGCATAGACAAAAAGACTGGAAAGATATACACTAAAACCTTAAGAGTGATTATTTCAGGGTGGTAGGATTACAGGATATTTCTGCCTTTTCTTTGGGGTCCCTGATTTTCTAAAGTGGGCATGGATCACTTTTGTTATGGGGAAACAAAAAGACTTTTTTTTTTTTTGGTACAGAGTCTTGCTCTGTCACCCAGGCTGGAGTGCAATGGCATGATCTCAGCTAACTGCAGCCTCCATCTCCCAGGTTCAAGTAATTCTCCTGCCTCAGCCTCCCAAGTACCTGGGACTACAAGCATGTGCCACCGTGCCCGGCTAATTCTTGTATTTTTAGTAGTGACAGAGTTTCACAGTGTTGACCAGGCTAATCTCGATCTCTAGACCTCAAGTGATCCACCCCTCTTGGCCTCCCAAAGTGCTGGGATTACAGGCATGAGCCACCGTGCCTGGCCATAAATGTCTTTTTTTCTTAGACATTAGTTTATAGCTAATAAGACATTTCACTCAACAAATACTAATTGAACTTCACCTATGAAGTAGGTATTCTTTTAGTTACTTAGGTAAACAAAATGTAGAATGATTCTTGCTCTTGTATAACTTACTTCCTAGTATTCTAGCTTAAGCTTTTCCCACGTATATAACGAAAAACATACTTTTCAGTTTGTTTACTCTTCTTGGGCTCCTGAGTTCAGACAGAGTCAGAAGGTTTAATTAGTCTCAGAATTACCAGAGCTAGGCCAGGTAGGGTGGCTCATGCCTGAAATCCCGGCATTTTCGGAGGCCAAGATGGGCAGATCTCTTGAGGCTAGGAGTTCGAGACCAGCCTGACTGACATGGCAAAAACCCATCTCTACTGAAAATACAAAAATTAGCCTGGCGTAGTGGCATGTGCCTGTAATCCCAGCTACTACTTGGGAGGCTAAGGCATGAGAATCGCTTGAACCCAGGAGGAGAAGGTTGCAGTGAGCACAGATGATGCCACTGCACTCCAGCCTGGGCAACAAAAGGAGACTCTGTCTCAACAAAAAAGAATAATCAGATCTGTTCTTAGAAAGTAGCTAATGGACTTAAAGAGACTAGAATACTAAGGCAGCAAGAATAATAAATGTTATTAGATCGGTATTTCCTGGACATTAAAGGACATAGGACATGTCCTCAAGGCTTAGGGACGTCTATCTATGTGATCTTTGTGAAACCTCTTAAGAATTACAGAAAATGTATACTGTAACATCCTGTGCTGAGGAAAACAAATCTTTATTTGGTAAATTATTTAGATCTTTAGTTTTCTAATGATATAGCAGTCATGCATGTTTCCAACTATAGTATAAGTACCTGGACCTATTTTTCACTGGTGAGTTGTCAGCTCTCCTTCCCCACCTTCTCCCTATCTTAATGATGCATCATCTCTTTCAGCAAATGTCTTGTTCATTGCTGTGGATAGATAATATGGTATAATCAGAACTGGAGAATCTTGAATTTCAGGGAGTAGATTCTCCAGAGGATAAATTTTATAGAAATTAAAAATTAGTAGAGTTTGGGGTACACAGATTATTGGCCTTTGGTACCCCACAGTTCTATGGTGCTCATTTCCCAGCATATCTTTCAGGTCTGCACTACAGAGCTTACACAAAGCTTGTGAAGTTGCCAGAGTGCATAACTACTACCCAGGCAGTCTGTTTCTCACCTGGGTGAGTTATTATGAGAGCCATATCAACTCAGATCAATCCTCAGTCAATGAATGGAATGCTATGCAAGATGTACAGTCCCACCGGCCTGACTCTCCAGCTCTCTTCACCGACATGTAAGTCAGTTTGGTAAGGATTATGGAAGTTTTCTCCATTATGTCCTGAGGAGTTGTAAGAAGCATGTTCCTCCCTAATCTTTTCTCTTGGGGAATTAATCTTACCTAGGAATATTAGTCACTGTCAGTAGCATGTATCTGCCACATATAAAGAATCCCATTCTTCCCGGGCATGGTGGCTTACGTCTGTAATTCCAGCACTTTGGGAGGCCGAGGCGGGCGGATCATTTGAGGTCAGGAGTTTGAGAGCAGCCCAGCCAATATGGTGAAACCCATCTCTACTAAAAATACAAAAATTAGCTGGGCATGGTGGCAGGTGCCTGTAATCCCAGCTACTCAGGAGGCTGAGGCAGGAGAATCGCTTGAACCTGGGAGGCGGAGGTTGCAGTGAGCTGAGATCACACCACTGCACTCCAGCCTGGGCGACAGAGTGAGACTCCATCTCAAAAAGACAAAAAGAATCCTCTGGTTTCTGTTGCCTGCAAAGGCCTGAGAAGCTTCACCCCAGGGTACAATAGAGTCTCCATAGTCAAGAACTGCAATACCATAAAATTTCATTATTCATATTTCACTAATTTGAAATTTGAGTTTAAAGGAATTGGGCTGAAATTTGAGTATGCATTATTTAAAAGAATCAATTTAGTAAGCATATCAGTGATATAAAGAAGCTTTCGAAGTCATGTTTGTAATACTTAAGAAAACAAGGTATTTCCAGTCAAGTTAAAAGAATACCTAAGTAGGCCAGGCACAGTGGCTCACACCTATAAATCCAGCACTTTGGGAAGCCAAGGTGGGTGGATCACCTGAGGTCAAGAGTTCATGACCAGCCTGACCAACATGAAGAAACTCTGTCTCTACAAAAAATCCAAAATTAGCCAGGAGTGGTGGCACATGCCTGTAATCCCAGCTACTTGGGAGGCTGAGGCAAGAGAATCGCTTGAAACCAGGAAGCAGAGGTTTCGGGAAGCGGAAGTTGTGGTGAGCCAACATCATGCCATTGCACTCCAGCCTGGTGACAGAGTGAAACTTCGTCTCAAAAGAAAAAGAATGCCTGAGTTGTTAAGCTAATTTTTTTTTTAAAGAGACAGGATCTCACTCTGTCATTCAGGCTAGAGTGCAATGGCACAGTCATAGCTCAGTGCAGCCTCAAACTCCTGGGCTTAAGTGATCCCCTCACTTCAGCCTGCAAAGTACCTAGGACTACAGGCATGTGCCACCACAACTGGCTAATTTTTAAATTTTTACTTTTTAGACATGAGGTCTCACTGTTGCCCAGGCTGGTCTTAAACTCCTGGCCTCAATCCTCCTGCCTCAGCCTACCAAAGTGCTGGGATTACAGGTGTGAGCCACTACACCCAGCCTGCTAATTTTTAACTTTAAAAAAAATTGTTTTTAATATTTTATTGCTCAGCTGTCTTATTCTGTTCTACCTTTGCCTTGTTAAGTCCTTGCCGTATGATTTAATTAAATCTCCCCAGTGTACTATAGGTTAGATAAAGGCCTAAGATAAAGCTGATGTTTATTTCGTTTTTAGATCTATGTGTTCAAACTTCTGTGACTATTTTGGAATTTTTTTTTTTTTGAGATGGAACCTCACTCTGTTGCCCAGGCTGTGTAGGGCTATCCATTTGACCAAGGATCACTATCATTTCATTGTCTATAAATTCCTTGAATTTCCACCCACCTCGGCCTCGCAAAGTGCTGGGATTACATGCATTAACCACTGCTCCTGGCTCAATATTTATTTTTAATGGAAGACTGAAATTATACATTTATTTTCTATCATTAGCTGTCTAGGAGAAATAAAGCACGAATAAGAATTGTAATCCTAGTTAAGACAGGAATACCTTGGCTAATTGAAGAGAAACAGCTCAGGTATTAGCTATATTCTGTAGGGTTCATGAAAAATTAAGAGCCCAGTGGTGGGAAGCCCCAAGGTTGTGGGGTTAGAGCATCCATCTTTGGAGATTACCAAAGCTATTTTTGCAGCCAGTGATAAGGCTGTAGGCAGCAAGGGCAGGCAGGATGCCTGAAGGCTTAGTCCATTTTCATCTCCAAATAAGGAGGTGCAGAGCCAGATACCTTTCTTGAGTAGGTGGTAGGGGTTGGGGAGGAGATGAAACAAAGTACTCTCTGTCAGCCTCATTCAAATTCCATATAATCTGAAATAATACTTTAGAGGAGAAGTATCCAGTTACATTGAACCACTACCTTTCTAATAATTGGAGAGTCTGCTACCCTAGTTTGATTTCATATTAAAGTTCCAAGGGTGATTTTATTTTTAGGAGAGTTGGAAGACTAAAGGAAGTGACATAATCCTTCAGGTAGATCATTAGGCTGGGCTGAGAGTTCTGATTCTCCTGCCCCACTGTGGTTATCAGCAGGTCACTTAGCTTTTCAGTTGTTTGTTTCCTCTGCCTATAAAACGAGAATAACTATTTCACAGAGATATTGTGAGAGTTGTCATTAAAAGGAAAGCATTCTGGATGAAGGTACTCTTAAGTCAGCAGTCCCCAACCTTTTTGGCACCAGGGACCAGTTTCCACAGACAGGGAGCAGTGGGGTGGGGATAGATTAGTGATGAAACTGTTTCACCTCAGATCATCAGGCATTAGTTAGATTCTCATAAGGAATATGCAACCTTGATCCCTCACATGTGCAGTTCACAACAGGGTTTGCGCTCCTATGAGAATCTAATGCTGCCGCTAATCTGACAGGAGGCTTTTAGGCAGTAATGCTTGCCCGCCCCTCACCTCCTGCTCTGCCGCCCAGTTTCTAACAGGCCACTGACCGGTACCCACTGGGGACCACTGCTCTAAGTAGTTGATCTCTGCAACCCATTTTGGGAGAGGATTTGCCTTATTGAAGAAGGCAGGATCATTCTTTCTTTCCCATTTTCTAGAACCACAACAATGACTTATCAGCATAAGGTGGCATTTTAAACCACAGAAGACTTAGTTCTATGGTAGGTCATACTACTGGTTTACCCAGATGGGTATTCTAGCTCAGTAAGTGATACTCAGGGATACTTAAAAAGTATGGATATGATGCTCCATTAAAGTATTACACTCAGTATACCCAAATTATCTTTGCTCCCTCATGATCTATATACATTAATGTATTTAAGGACTTTACACATATTTAACCTCTTCAGAGTAATAACTTCTAACATGTTTAAATTCTGTACATTCTGAAAATAAACTAATACACTTTTTAATATATAATTTTATTTTGCCATGCTTCCACAATATGAATTTGAGGGTAATAGAGGCAAAGTTTGCTAGATTGGAAACCTAATCAAATGGTACATTCATTAACTTAGTTAAATTCCTGCTTAAGAAAAATTATAATTTCTCTCTTCTCAGACCAACTGAACGTGAACGAACAGAAAGACTAATTAAAACCAAATTAAGGGAGATCATGATGCAGAAGGATTTGGAGAATATTACATCCAAAGAGGTAAGAGACCTTGATTCTTCATTTGTTCCAAGGCTAGCAGTGGGTTAACAATGGGTGTGAGGCTAGAGATAGTGCATGGTTGAAAGTACAGAGGGACTTTAAGAGATGAGTACAATATGTCATCTTTGTTTCAGATAAGAACAGAGTTGGAAATGCAAATGGTGTGCAACTTGCGGGAATTCAAGGAATTTATAGACAATGAAATGATAGTGATCCTTGGTCAAATGGATAGCCCTACACAGATATTTGAGCACGTGTTTTTGGTAAGTTTTAAGGCCACTTTAAGTGGTGTACTGAAGCTAGCCCATATGGACTCATGGGTGGGAGCAATTGTTAAATTTTATTATACATAAATAAAATGTAACTTACATTAAAGACAAAAGTACTTAAACCCAAACCTCATCAATTATCTTATTACGTGTGTGTGTGTGTGTGTGTGTGTGTCTGTGTCTGTGTGACGGAGTCTCGCTGTCACCCAGGCTGGAGCGCGGTGGTACGATATTGGCTCACTGCAACCTCTGCTTCCTGGGTTCAAGCAATTCTCCTGCCTCAGCCTCCAGAGTAGCTGGGACTACAGGTGCACACCACCACAACTGGCTAATTTTTGTATTTTCAGTAGAGACGGGGTTTGCCATCTTGGCCTTGTTGGTCTTGAACTTCTGACCTCAGGTGATCTGCCTGCCTCACCCTCCTAAAGTGCCATGATTACAGGTGTGAGCCACCATGCCCAGCCCTCATTTTTATTTTCATTTTTATTTTTATTTTTGAAACAGGGTCTCTCTCTGTTGCACATGGTGGAGTATAGTGGCACAATCTCGGCTCAATGCAGCCTCAACCTCCCAGACTCAAGCGATCCTCCCTCCTCAGCTTCCTGAGTAGCTGGGACCACAAGCATGTGCCACCCCCAGCTAATTTTTGTATTTTTTGTGGAGATGGGGTTTTACCGTGTTGCCCAGGCCAGTCTCGAACTCCTGAGCTCAAGCAATCTGCCCACCTCGGCCTTCCCAAAGTGCTGGGATTACAGGCATGAGCTATTGCACCTGGCACCAAATTAGTCTTATGTGGATGATCCTTAGTCTTAATAGTCTTAATTAGCCTTAATAAGATGATCCTTTAAGGTTACTCTCAAATCTGCAAATGTGTCTAAGGTCTGATGTATCTGAGTAGAACTGGTGGAAGCTACTGTAAGTGAGAGATGAGAGACTACAGGACTTTCAAACATATGAAACCTTATAGCTATACTTTGAGTCTCTACTTTTATGATTACCAAAAAAAAAAAATTGCTGACTAAAAATTGTTCTTCATGGTTCCTGAAAATTTAGTGACCTTGTAATTAGCCCAAGGAGACCTAACAGGTGGATTATGAAAGCTTCGAAAAATCCTAAGACCTGTTTTTCTCTCAAATGTTAGAGTTTTAGTTCTTATCTGTACATGTAGTGGGAACAAAGTTAACAAGAATAATGAAAATCAATGGAGAATGCCAAAACCTCATTTTGTGTCCACTTCCCACACACTTTCACCAAAAATGCTTGCAAGGAACTAAATCAGTTGGTTTGAT
Source organism: Cacajao melanocephalus (assembly GCA_963573385.1). Lineage (NCBI taxonomy): Eukaryota > Metazoa > Chordata > Mammalia > Primates > Pitheciidae > Cacajao > Cacajao melanocephalus. Next base: position 15,713 of record CAUYLG010027163.1, read on the forward strand.
TTTTACTTCCTTTATCTTCTTGAGGACGTTTATGAACTGTGAAATGATTAGAAACTGGGAAACCGGAAGAAAAGGGGAGTAAATGCACAGGAACTGACTCAACTGGATCCACCTCACTCTGAATATTTGAGTTTATTTCATGAGGCACTCAGACTATGCCTTTGAAGGCTTGTGCCCTGAAATAACTTGTTGACACTCTGGGATATATGAGTCTAGAATGATCCGTAGTGGTATATTAGCTATGCAATTACTCATGAAAAGCTGTGAGCTGGGAGGGGAACTTCTTTTCCATTAAATAACTGACCAATATGTGTTGCCATTTCTGGTTGTAGAGCATACTGCGAAACCGTCATTGGCCTTTCCATTTGCAAGGCACCTGACTTTGTTGTCTCTTACGTGTATTTCCACAAGGATTCAGATATATCCGCTCTTGTATTATTGGAAAGAATCTTTGTGTTATCTATAGAAAACTTGTGAGTCACTCTTTCTATGGGGCCCTCCCAACTGTCTTACTGAGACTAGTTTTTATGAAGAGCAAATACCTGTAGCTAAAAGGAGCTCATGTGACTGAAGCTGCAAACTTGGGAGTCAAGTTTCCCATTGAGCTTGGCTTTTAACATGTAAAAGAATACAGATGTGCCAAATATCAAATACAGTTTCTGACTGATCAACCTGTTTTATTTAATGCATGCTTCCTGTGTCTCTGGTGCCACCCACTCAAGAACTACTCCCTCCTCAAGTGGTATATCTTAGGCCATGCAAGCCAATTTAAACAGTATTGTAAACAGAAAAAAAAAAAATCTAATTTCCCTAAAATTACATTTCCCTTATCAACTACAAATACATTTGAGCATTTCTGCTAGTAGAGTGATAGCATGATTTCATTATTGTCAGGCATAATCTTCTGTCTTGAGTTTTTTCTTATTAAAAAAATAATTCTGGCCAGGTATGGTAGCTCACATCTATAATCCCAGCACTTGTGGGATGGCCAAATTGGGAGAATCACCTGAACCTGGGAGTTTGAGGCTGCAGTGAGCCATGATCGTGCCACTGCACTCCACCCTGAGCAACAGAGTGAGACCCTGTCTCAAAATAATAATAATAATCCATGTTCATTTTAAAAAATTTTAGAAGACAACAGATTATTTATTTAATCAAGACTGATAATCACTGTCATCTTTTGTTATATTTATATATAATATTGCCTTCCAATTTTTTTTTTGAGATGGAGTCTCACTCTGTCACCTAGGCTGGAATACAGTGGCACAATCTCAGCTCACTGCAAACTTTGCCTCCTGGGTTCACACAATTCTCCTGAGTAGCTGGGATTACAGGTGTACACCACCACACCCAACTAATTTTTTGTATTTTTAGTAGAGACTGGGTTTCACTATGTTGGCCAGACTAGAACTCCTGAGCCGCCCGCCTTGGCCTCCCAAAGTTCTGGGATTACAGATGTGAGCCACTGCGCCCATCCCCAATCTTATTTACTTTTATTTGTATATGTGTATATATATATATTTATGTATATACAGACACAGATATGATATATCAACTTTATTTTTTTAAAAAACAGTTTTAGGTTCACAGCAAAATTGAGCAAAGGGCATGGAAATTTCCCATATACAACTTGCCCCAACACATGCATAGTCTCCCCCACTGTCAGCATCCTCCACCAGAGTGGTACATTTGTTACAGCTCATTAGTCTACATTGACACATCATTATAAACTAAAGCCTATAGTTTACAATAGGGTTCACTCTTAGTGTTGTATATTATATGGGTTTGGACAAATTTACGTCATGTATTCACTATAAGAGTATCACATAGAGTTTTTTACTTTTTAAATACACATCTATGTACTTTTTTGCACATCAGCATTGTGTGTATATGTACATATTTTTGAACAAAGGAAAATCTCTTCAGCCTCAGGTATACTTCTATATTCTAGAAAATGGACATTTTCTTTCCATTGTGAATTTTTATTTGGTGGGGAAAAAAACTTCAAAATTGAGGAACCCTGTAATTTAACTCCTATCTAACAAAGTAAATGCATGAACAGGTTGTCTAAACATCTTATTATACTTGTTCCTTGGTGGCTTCCTCCCTTTGTTTACACTGCCATATCCTATGTCCAAATCCCTGTCTCTTCTCCAGTGAGTCTTTGCCCTGCTGGCTTTCCCAGCAATGACATGGAAAAAGAGGCATTGTAGCTGCAAGTGGTGGTGTTAATTTTCTGCAAAGTCATCTCATCTTGTGCATAGCTGCCATGCCTGGAGCTCAACCAGATTGAGTAAAGAGAGGCAATAGGATTTTTCCCTCCCTTTGGAAGAACGCTCAGCTCTGCAGTATACTGCACAGAAATCTGTTTATTGGGCAAAGTATCCAGCTGATATGGAGAGGGAAAGTGTAGATTATAGCTTAAATAAAAGCTGCATTGAGAAGAGATAATTGATTGGTGTAAAGCCAGGGTGTTTCTAGAAAAAGAGATTCTACACCCTTACAAGCGTATCACTTCTCTGAGCTGGAAGCCTTTGCCCAACTAAGTTTCAGTATCAGCAGCTCTCCTGCAGGCTGTCCGATTTGGCTGAGAAAAAGCTAGATGTTGACAGAGACCCTTTGCAGAAAAGCAGGCAAACAAGTATGTCGGACACATCACCTGTAATTTTGCTCATGAATTTAAAAAGTAGTCAAAACTTTTACTGCTGATTATCTTTTTCATGATTTGACATTACAGATCTTTTTGGAATAGTGTTTCCTTTTCAGAGAAAAATTCAGCCTGGGAGAGGATCAGGAAAAAATAGCTAGTGGGTAGTAGGCTTAATACTGGGTGATGAAATAATCTGTACAACAAACCCCCATGACAGAAGTTTACCTATGTAACAAACCTGCACGTGTACCCCCGAAGTTAAAAAAAAAATTCAGCCTCAAATTGGTTACTTTTACTGTAGATGCAGAGAAACAGAGGGTGTATAAATAGACGAGACCATAATCGAAAGGATTGTTTTATCAAATTCATGATTTTTGTTCCTGAATTGGAGGTATGGCATAAACTTCTCTAAGAAGGAAAAGTTAATAAAGAGCTTATGCCAGGTTGCCACAGCAATGTGACTTACAGTATTGAGGCTATAGAAATAGTATGATAAAATATGGACAGAGATACCAGTCCTTGGATATTATGTCAAGTTATATTTATCTGAGCAGAACTCCCACAGTACAGTCCTTACTTGCTATAAATGTACTGTCCTTTTCTATTTTACTTGGAGAGTTGGACTCCAGCAAGGCTATTTCCTGAGGATAACATGAAATCAGTTACTTGGTCTTTGGGCCAGTGTACAGTGCAAGGGAACCAGAGTAAAAGAAATGAACTGACTTTAAAATGTATTATAGTCCGAAGATTTCATTTTACACTTCGGTAAAATTAGAATATGCTTTGCATAATTACATAGAACATAATGGAAACCCCCATAGAATTATGTCACCATAAGCCTATGAAGCATGGGGGAAAAAATTGAGTCTGTGAAGGGCCCCAGAAGTCTAATATACATGGTATTTGTATTGAGGACAGAAAAGTAATTAGACCAAGTGGACTCCAGGTCTTTCAGATTGAACCTGAAGCAACCCTAACTGTAGCCCAAGTCACTTTATATGGGCTTCAGTGAGTCAGTAACCAGTGCCTTTAATTTATTTGCCTTTGGAGAGGTATCACTTCACATTGTCAGGTTGAACTCTCTGGACAGGTAGATGAAAACCAGGGACTTTATCCATCACGTCAGTGTTATTTTCATCTAACTGGACAGAGTTCCACGAAGGATTTAGATTTCTAAATTAAGAAGTGAGGTGGTCACATTTCACTGGCTCTAGTTTAACCTCTCAGCTCCTATTGTTTGGCATCTGCCTCCTTGAAGTCCTTTGTGGTTCTTGCCTATTTCTTTGGTGTGGGAGCTTGTTTTCTAAGGTTGAGCAGAACCTTCAGAACCTCCCATACTTTTTAAAACAAGCCAGCAGGGCCCTTGCCTGTACATCACTTACTGACCTTTTCCTAAATAGAATTTCAGCACAGTGTCCTTGAGATCTCCCGTTTCAATGGCCAGATTACAGATCAACTGTAATATGATAGTACTTACACAACACTTGACAATTTTCATAGTGCTTCATCTAATGGTCACATTTGATCTTCCAATTAACAAACATTTGTCAATCCTCTTTATAGTGTGAGGCATGAGACTAGGTATTTGTACAGTCTGATCTAATTCTGGAAGGAAAGCATGATGAGCCATATCAGATAGATACTCAGAGAAAGCCAATGGAATAAGGATACAGACAATTAGGAGAGGTCATTAGTAACATCAGCAATAGTGATAAGGGCAGAGGCCAAAGTGCTATGGATTGAGACATGTGGAAAATGAGGAAATAGAGAAAGTGAGTGTTTGACTTTCTTCTCTTTCTTTCTTTCTTTCCTTCTTTTTTCTTTTTTCTTTTTTTTTTTTTCTTTTTTTTTTTAGACTGAGTTTCACTCTTGTTGCCCAGGCTGGAGTGCAATGGTACAATCTCAGCTCACCATAACCTCCGCCTCCCAGGTTCAAGTAATTCTCCTGCCTCAGCCTCCCGAGTAGCTGGGTTTACAGGCATGCACCACCACACCCAGCTAATTTTTTATATTTTTAGTAGAGACAGGTATTCTCCATGTTGGTCAGGCTAGTCTCCAACTCCCAACCTCAGGTATCTGTCTGCCTTGGCCTCCCAAATTGCTGGGATTACAGGCTTCTCACTCTTTCACCCAGGCTAGAGTGCAATGGTGCGATCTCAGCTCACTGCAACCATCTCCCAGGTTCAAGCAATTCTTCTGCCTCAGCCTCCTGAGTAGCTGGACTACAGGCATGTGCCACCACGCCCAGCTAATTTTTGAATTTTTAGTGGAGATGGGGTTTCACCATATTGGCCAGGCTGGTTTCGAACTCCTGACCTCATGATCCACCTGCCTCAGCCTCCCAAAGTGCTGGGATTACAGGCGTAAGCCACTGCCCCTGGCCAGAAAGTGAGTATTTGACTCTATTTCTATGAAGCCATGTAGGAAAGGGAGAAAGGGCAGAGTCTACAGGAGGATTTACGACAAAGACAGGGGTTTTCCATTTTAATATGGGAAAACTTTGCATGTATAATTTGAGGGAAGGGAACTCATTAAATATATAGGACTGGGGTGGGAAGGGTGTTTTCATTTTACAAATAAAGACAGAGAGGTTGGCTGGGTACAGTGGCTCATGCCTGTAATCCCAGCACTTTGGGAGGCTGAGGTAGGTGGATCATGAGATCAAGCGATGGAGACCATCCTGGCCAACGTGGTGAAACCCGATCTCTACTAAAAATACAAAAATTAGCTGGGCGTGGTGGCACGCACCTATATAATCCCAGCGACTCGGGAGGCTGAGGCAGGAGAATAGCTTGAACCAAGAAGGCAGAGATTGCAGTGAGCCGAGATCGCACCACTGCACGCCAGCCTGGCAACAGAGCGAGACTCTGTCTCAAAACATATATATAAAATAAAAATAAAATGTCTGCCTTTTTAGAAAATAAGAATAGATAGCTCAGAGGCAGAAGACGGACCTTAAACAATGAAAAGTTGCTCGCTTTTACTCATAAGAGAAATGCAAATTGAAACTACATTGAGATACCTCTCAGATTGGCAGAAATTCAAAAACTTAACCACACATTTTATTGGAAAGGCTATGGGGAAAGCGATGCTCTCATGCATTGCTGGTGGGAACACAGAATTGTTTCAACCTCTATGGAGGGAAATTTAGCATTGTCTAACAAAACTGTATTCTTTCTTTGTCCCAGAAATCCTGCTTCCACAAATATGAAACATCATTCATAGGAGACGAGTTGAATAAACTATTACATCACTATTCATGAAGTGCTATGCAGATGTAGGAAAGAATAAGGAAGATTTATATGAACTGTTATATGTATTGGTTTTGAAGATAAAATGAAATATGTGTAAAATGAAAGCAGTGAATAAAAGCAATGTGTAGCATATTACTTTTACGTAAGAATTGGTAATATGAGTAAGAAGTAGCAATAATTATATATTGCTATATGTTTGCTTATGTTTTTTCAAAATAGAATAAATCAGAAACGAATGAAAATGTTATCAATAGGAATTAAAGAGATAGGAGTGACAGTAAGACTTCTAAGTTTACTTTTTAATACACTTTTGACTTTTAATCACATAAAAGTTTTGCATGCTTAAAATATTAAATGGAAAAGAATAGAAAAAGCACTCTAAAATTGAATGCAAGTCAGGTACAGTAGCATGCACTTATAGTCCCAGGTACTCAGGAGACTGAGACAGGAAGATCACTTGAGGCCAGAGGTTCAAGGCTGTAGCACACAATGATGGCACCTGTGAATAGCCACTGAGCTCCAGCCTGGGTACCATAACAAGATCCCGCCTACAAAAAAAATACAGCTGGGCTTGGTGGCTCACGCCTGTAATCCCAGCACTTTGGGTGACCGAGGCAGATGGATCACAAGGTCAGGAGTTCAAGACCAACCTGACCAACATGAAGAAACCCCATCTCTACTAAAAATACAAAAATTAGCTAGGTGTGGTGGAGCGCACCTGTAATCCCAGCTACTCAGGAGGCTGAGGTGGGAGACTCCTTCGAACCCGGGAGGCAGAGGTTGCAGTGAGCACACCAGTGCACTCCAGCCTGGGTGACAGAGCAAGACTTGATCTCAGAAAAAAATATATACAGGTTGTGGGGAATTCTCCAAGATAACAAATCTGGAGTCTACAAAAATGTCAATATCATGAAAGACCCTTCCACTCTCAAAGAAAGCAGAAGATGGACTATTTTAAAGCTAGCCTGGGTGTGGTGGCTTATTCTGTAATCCCAACATTTTGGGAGGCCAACATGGGGAAGATCACTTGAGGCCAAGAGTTTGAGACCAGCCTGGGCAACATAATGAGACCCCCATCTCTAAAAAACAAAAGTAAAAAAAATTAGCCAGGCATGGTGTTGCACACCTATAGCCTCAACTACTCGGGAGGCTGAGACAGGAGGATGATTTGAGCCCAGGAGTTCAAGGCTGCAGTGTGCCGCTTCACTCCGCCTAGGTAACAGAGCAAGACTCTGTCTCTAAAAAATATAAGTAGGCTGGGCACAGTGGCTCACGCCTATAATCCCAGTACTTTGGGAAGCCAAGGCAAATGGATCACTTGAGGTTAGGAGTTCAAGACCAGCCTGGGCAACATGGTGAAACCCCATCTCTACTAAAAATACAAAAATTAGCTGGGCATGGTGATGCACACCTATAATCCCAGCTACTCGGGAGGCTGAGTCAGGAGAATCGCTTAAACCCCAGAGGTGGAGGTTGCAGTGAGCCAAGATCACACCACTGCCCTCTAGCCTGGGCAATGGAGCGAGACTCCGTTTCAAAAAAAAAAAATGTAGCTAGAAGATAGAGATATGAAAACTAAATGTGAAGAACAATTATTGATTGAGTGAATATAAAGGACATTTTGGGGACATTTGTGGAAATTCAAACATGTATAATGTATTAGGTTATTGTATTAATGTTACATTTCTTTGATCATGATATTGTGTAAGAAAATGTTCTTAGATCATACATGCTCAAGTATTGAAGTTAAGTGTCATGGTACACAAATTGCTCTCAGATGGTTCAGCGGAAAAAAAGTAGGATATATACTGAAAGAAAAGGGAAAGAAGGAAAGAGAGCAAATGTGGCAAAATATTAATAATTGATGTATCCTCCAGGTCATCTGCAGAACCTCCTCTCCAAAGTTTGCCATTTATCCCTATCTTAAAATTTTACATATCATGCTTCCCTTATCTGTTTGACAGAAGCTGCTATTTCACTCTTTTCCTGCCACACACACGTTCTGTCCTTTAACTCCTTAGATGCAACTTAATGCACTAAAAGAGTGTGAGCTTTGCAATAAGGTGTAGTTCAAAATATAATAATGCTGCTTTTGTATCTGAAAATTCAGCAAATATTTATTGAGCACCTGCCAGGTACCAGGCACTGTGCAAGGTGCATGGTTTTCCATAGGGAACAGAAGAGCTGGTTCCTGCCCTCTAGGAGCTTATGTTAAAGGTAGTTAGAAAATAAGCACATAAATAAATATATAGCTACAAATTGTGATACATGTTGTTGGGGAAAATATCAGATTGCTATGAGCAAGAATAGCAGAAGACATCTGATATATATTGGATGATGGTTAAAGACACCTCTTCTGCTCTATGATCACGAGCAAAAATTATTTGAATTCTGTGAGTTGGTTTTATATCTGTAAAAATGAAGATGAAAATAACATTCTTACTCTATCATTTGTGAAAACTAAATGTGATAACATATGAAGTGGCTGGCACTTAAAGGGCACTGGGTAGATGTTTTGAAAGGTCTGCTCTTTCCCTCACTCATTTCAAGTATTGTATTTGGTTGTTTTTAATACTCCTTAACCTTGTCTTTTTGGCTCCATAGGGCTCAGAATGGAATGCCTCCAACTTAGAGGACTTACAGAACCGAGGGTAAGCACACAAAGTATTTGCTGGCACCCCTATGTGACAGAAGCGCCTGTTTTATCTTTACATTTACCTGTCAAGGAGGTATCAATGGGTAACTTTAATCTTAAGAGTTGCTTCCGACTGATTCTAATCAGATGTAATCTAGGAAAAATAAAAACAGCTATTCTCTCGCTGTTTCATTCCCCCACCTCCCAAGAAATATCAGCTGCTTTAATTGAAAGACTTTGAAAAACATGTTTAAAATCAAATTTTTACTTTTATACAAGAACACATAGAATTGCATATGTTGGGCTCACAGAGCTGTTCATTCAACATTTATTGAGCATCTTATTTGGGATAAAGTGCTAGGTGCTAGGGATCCACAGATAAATTAAGACTCAGTCCCTATCCTGTGTAGTAGGCTGCTTGAAGACTCTATAGGTTATGGATGTGAACTAGACAAGCTTCTGAAATTGAAGAAGACCTACCTTATATTAAGAAAATTGTCCCTAAGCGGAATGGTTATTAAGTTTGATTGTAGCAATTGAGACTACAGTGAACATAGTAAAAAGCTACCATTCTTCCCTTATCTAATGCCTACTAAGTTTCTCATTGAAGTTCATTCACTTTAGGAAGTCAGATCATCCCAATAAGAAAAGACAAAATCAGGTCTGAAATTTGCCATGCTAGCTCTTCATAGTGGAAAGAGATATAACTAGCTGAGACTCAGAGGTAGTGATGGTTGCTGGCTGCCTGTTTTCTCAGCCATAAGCCTTCTAGTTATCTTTATCATGAGTGGATAAGTACGCCCTACTTCTTCCCCACATGAAAGGTATTTCATAACTGGCAAAAAAAATTGGAACAGGACTTAACACAAATGATTATACAAAGAATTCCAGGGAGGGAATCTGGTTGCTTAATATAAGATTTAAAGTTAAATAAAACTTGGAAAATTTAAATTAATAAGAATTGAGTTTAGAGTTCTTGAAGGCAGACACTGTATCTTAGTCTTATTTATAGCTTACCATTTACCTAGCTCAGAGTTGTATAACAAGACGGTGCTCAGTAAATGTGAATGAATGATAGGTACATTTACACATATGTGAGAACTGTGACTTGCCTAATGGCAGATAAGGAGAGAAAATGGATTACTAAACTGTGTTGGGAATTCAGAGACCTCATTTCTGATCCTTTGTTTGCCATTTGGCTTCTTTGGAAGTGCCCCTGAAGCATAAGGACCCCCTAATTCAACAAGATTAATAACATTGCATCTGCTTTATATACAGGAGTCTCCTTAAGATTTCCTTAGGAATGTGACAATTTTTTTTTTTTACAAACTTCCCAAGTCATCAAGCTTTAAAAATTCTGTAATTCTGGCCAGGTGTAGTGGCTCACGCCTACAATCCCAGCACTTTGGGAGGCTGAGGCAGGTGGATTACTTGAAGTCAGGAATTCAAGACCAGCCTGGCCAACATGGTGAAACCTCGTTTCTACTAAAAATACAAAAAATTAGCTGGGCATAGTGGTGGGCACCTGTAATCCCAGCTACTCGGGAGGCTGAGGCAGGAGAATTGCTTGAACCGGGGAAGCAGAGGTTGCAGTGAGCCGAGATCATGCTACTGCACTCCAGCATGGGCAACAGAGTGAGACTCTGGAAAAAAAAAATCTGTAATTCTGGGAAACCTAGATACAGTGTTTAGTACAAAATCTGAGATTTGGTATAGTAGTGTTTGCCAAAAACATTGGAATCATGTCATATATACATATAAATTTAGAACATAATCTCAGCTGGAGATGATACCCATCATCTCATTTGCTTCTTAGAAGGCTAAATTATAAAATGCAACTAACTATATCTAGTTGTCTTTAAAAATAGTGTGGTCAAATTTCCAGATAGCCACTTAGATCTTGTTTCTTAAATTCAGTGATTGTTAAATTTTAATATATGAAGAATTATAGTTCAGGGATCTGAACACAAAACCATCTGTACTACCCCATGTAGATGACTTACGCGATTTTTAAGGGTAATTTTGACATTAAGGCCATTTCCATGCAATCTATTGACTTTAGAACCTAACCCAAAGTAAAACGTTACTCTGTATAGAGTCATTTGGTGCCGAGATGACAAAAAAGTTTCAAGGAGTTTCAGTTCCAATTGCCAGTGACTGCTTGCAGCTTTATAATGAAAAGGATTGGGAAGCTGTGTCCAGCCTCTAGAAAGATAGTGCCGTAATTCATTACTGAGGTATGAGATTAGAGGTGGGAGAGTGTTCATTTTTATTTTAAATAAAATGAGGAAGTTGAGGGTGGTGGCTCACGCCTGTAATCCCAGCACTTTGGGAGGCCAAGGTGGGCAGATCATGAGGTCAGAAGTTCGAGACCAGCCTGGCCAACATGGTGAAACCCCGTCTCTACTAAAAACACAAAAATTAGCCAGGAGTGGTGGCACATACCTGTAATCTCAGGTACTCAGGAGGTTGAGGCAGGAGAATTGCTTGAACCCAGGAGGCAGAGGTTGCAATGGGCCAAGATCTTGCCGTTGTACTCCAGCTCTGGGCTACAGAGCAAGACTCCATCCCAGAAAAATAAATAAACAATATAAGAAAATAAGGAAAGTGTGTTGCCTGCCTTTTTTCCTTCTTTTTTTTCTTCCTGTCACCCAGGCTGGAGTGTTGCCTTTTTTCCTAGCAGTTTTATTCAAATATAATTTACATACCATATGATTTACCCGTTTTAAATGTACAGTTTGTTGGTTTTTAGTATATTCACAAAGCTGTGCAACCCATCACCACAATCAGTTTAGAACATTTTTTCAACCCAGAAAAAAGCCTGTACCCTTCAGGAGTCACCTCCATTTTCCTTCTTTCCTCTGCCCCAACAATTCCTAGAAATCACTAATGTTCGTCAACTAACAAAGAGCCACTCTTTGGCTATTTTGAATAATGCTGGTTGTGACCATTTGTGTACACATTTTTAGTGGGCTTATGTTTTTATTTCTCTTGGATTTATTCTTTGGAAAGGAATTGCTGGGTCCTGTGGTAATTTTGTGTTTAACTTTAGGGAAACTGCTGTACTGTTTTCCATAGCAGTTGCACCGTTTTACATTTCTACCATCAGCTTTCTTTTTTTTTTTTTTTTCTTTTGAGACTGAGTTTTGCCCTTGTTGCCCATGCTGGAGTGCAGTGGTGCGATCTCGGCTCACCACAACCTCCACCTCCCAGGTTCAAGCGATTCTCCTGCCTCAACCTCCCAAGTAGCTGGGATTACAGACATGTGCCACCACACCCAGCTAATTTTGTATTTTTAGTAGGGCTGGGGTTTCACCGTGTTGACCAGGCTGGTCTCGAACTTCTCACCTTAGATGATTCGTCCATCTCAGCGTCCCAAAGTGCTGGGATTACAGGTGTGAGCCACTGCGCCCGGCTGAGCTTGCTTTCTAAATTAAAAAAAAAAAAAAAAAAAAATTTTTTTTTGTAATGGGCTTTGATGCCAAGTTAAAACACATTCATTCATGTCTGAGAAAATTTTTCGCCACTTGACCTTAACCACAGATTTGGTTAGCTATGGCTCTTTCTTTTTCTGTATTCATTTCATCAATTTCAGAGTTTGGGTTTATAGAACTTCACATTTGTTCTGAGAAGGAAGCAGCGTCTCAGAGAGAAATGAGTAAGTCCATGTTGTATTGTTGGAATAAACTTAGACATCCAGCTATGTCTAAGTCCACACAGCATTAAGAAAAGATAGCATTTGGTAAATGAAACTCAGGCATGTATTGAGATTTTACAGTGAGAGAGATAACAGAAGACTGTTTTGATAGAGAAACTCTTCTGCAAGCATCTTAGTATGGGAGAAGCTTCAGACGTATCGCTACCATAGCAGCTAGTAATGCAGTCAGATGAGTTTAAGGGAGTTTTAAGTCCAGCTTTTCTCTGACTCTTCCAGTTCTGGCCTCATTTGCCTTTTATGTAGTTTAGCAAGAGTAATAGCACAATACCTAACAATCTGGCATTTGGAAAAATAGGAAGAAATTGTTATTTGTTCTCTGTTTTTTTCCTTGGGGTCCATGTCAGTAGTGTGATTTTATACAGATGACTTTCAGAGAATAAATTATATTGCTGATAATGTTAGTAACAGAGAAAGTGTCTGATTATGGCCTCAAATTGATTCTTTGGAGTAAGATGAGAGTATATTTTCAGAAGACCATCAAAGATGAGATTACATAACTACATAAACTGAAAATGGAATTCAGATATTGAACATAGTGGATAACTTTTTGCTTAATAACTCCCTGGTGCCCAGGTATGCCCAGGAACCCTGTTGTATAATTTCTCTAATAAGTAAATATAACCTCTTAGTTTTTTCGCTTTCTTTATTATTTTTGTATTTACTTTCAGCCTATGGAGTAGACAAGTTTTAAGTAAGGGAAAACAGTGCTTCGAATTGGATTTAGCCTGAGTAGTGGAGTACATATTCTCCTTGATTTCCTTGCAGGGTACGGTATATCTTGAATGTCACTCGAGAGATAGATAACTTCTTCCCAGGAGTCTTTGAGTATCATAACATTCGGGTATACGATGAAGAGGCAACGGATCTCCTGGCTTACTGGAATGACACTTACAAATTCATCTCTAAAGCAAAGTGAGTAATAGTCCTGCACAATGTTGTGAACCCTGTTCCTCTTGCCCCACACATGGCTAGGTCCTGAGGGCTACAGACAACTTACTGATGGTACTCAGGAAAAAGGAACTAAAGAAAGGAGGAGACTGAAATCTTAATCCTAGGCAAAAGACTAGTGACTCACTTTAAGTAAAGTAAGCCCCTGGGAGAAAGTAACCTCATGCTGGCTATTTCCATTGAGCACAGAATTAAAGAAAATAGACTTAGACTGCAGCAAAAGATACAGAAATGAGAGAAGGAAGAAATTCTGAATGAAACTCTTAAGTTGCCAGTGGGGAGATTTTAAAGTTATATCGTAGAAATTATTCCAGATAGATAGAATACTGGTCCTCCCCACTAAAGACAAGGAGACAAACTTTGGAAATCTTTTCCTCTTCTCTTTATTTGTATGATACTCTAAATGATGAAATTTTTCTGTGTCCCTTCTGTTGATGTCTTTCTTAAATTAGTTGGCTCTTTTAGTGAAACTATTTTGTATTAACTTAGTGTTTCGTATTAATGTCAACACTACTTTTTTTTTTAAGCCCTTGGGGATTTCCTTACCAATCCTACTTATTCCTTTACTAGAGAGAACCACAAATGAGCTTGTTTGCCAGATCTCCCTTCAAGTAGGACTACGTTCAAACCATCCCTGGCAGATGAGAAGTGCTTTTGTATTTAACGTTCTTCAAAAATAATTCCACGCTTCTCTTAAGGACCTTCATGGTCAGGAAATTCTTCCTCTTAGTTTCCCTAAATCCTCATATTCTAGCTTTGAGCCTATTCCTTTAGTCTCTAGGAAGTACTTAAAAGAGTGTTTTATATTTTTGAATTCTGTTAATTATTCCCAGTAGTAATACCATTCATGCATGCTCACTATTCTCTCATGTAGTATTTTCTAAGATCCAGAGGGGCAGATCTTGTCATCTTCCTGCAGATGAGAACAGACCATAGAGCTGACATTCAGAGAGGTCAAAGAAGTGGTGAAGATAAAACTTAAACAAAGATCTTGCTGAGGTGGGAGGATCACTTGAGCCCGGAAGTTCAAGACCAGCCTGAGCAACATAGCAAGATTCCTATCTCTACCAAAAAAAAAACAAACTTTTTTAAATTAGCCAGGCACAGTGGTGCATGTCTGTGATCCCAACTACTTGGAAGGCTGAGGGAGGTGGAAGGATCTCTTGAGCCCATGAGATTAAGGCTGCAGTGAGCTGTGGTCAAACCACTGCACTTGAGCCTGGGTTTAGGAAATAAAGAAAAAAATGTCTCATTTCAGAATCTGTGGGTACTGGAATAGTCTAGGTCTATAAGGAAAAGTACTAGAAGGCTAGGCCCCAGCCCCCATGAAAAGAAAGGCTAATTTTACTTGGGATTAGGGAGAGACATATGGGGACACCCAGGGCACAACTGGGGGCACTCAGTCTCAGGTTTCTCCAAGCATAAGTCAGCACTTAGGAGTGAGTATCTCTTTAAATGCTCCTATGTCTCATCCTAATCAATACCCTGTTGTTGTTTCTTGTTTTTTTGTTTGTTTGTTTTTTTTGAGACAAGAGTCTGGCTCTATCAACCAGACAAGAGTGCAATGACATGATATCAGCTTACCACAACCTCCACCTCCCGGGTTCAAGTGTTTCTCCTGCCTCAGCCTCCTGAGTAGCTGGGGATTATAGGAATGCGCTACCATGACCAGCTGATTTTTGTGGGTTTCGCCATGTTGGTCAGGCTGGTCTTGAACTCCTGAGCTCAAGTGATCTGCCTGCCTCAGCCTCCCAAACTGCTGGGATTATAGGCGTGAGCCACTGCACCCAGCCAAAGACATGATTTTTTTTTTTTTTTTTTTTTTAGACAGAGTCTTGCTCTGTCGCCTAGGCTGGAGTACCGTGGCACAATCTTGGCTCACTGCAACCTCTGCCTCCTGGGTTCAAGCAATTCACCTGCCTCAGACTCCGAGTAGCTGGGACTACAGGCATCCGCTACCATGGGTGACAATTTTTGTATTTTTAATAGAGACAGGGTTTCACCATATTGGCCAGGCTGGTCTCAAACTCCTGACCTTATGATCTGCCTGCCTTGGTCTCCCAAAGTGCTAGGATTACAGGCATGAGCCACAGTGCCCAACCAAGACCCGGATTCTTAATGTGACACCAGGCTTAATCTGGACAGTCCAGCATGGGTAGGAGCACTGAAAGGTGTAATTGGGTTAGGGGATAACTGACTTCAGATCCTTCATTACATGAGTTAGAAGCCATATGCCAGTGATCCCAGCTACTTGGAAGGCTAAAGGAGGTGGGAGTATCAACCAAAAAAGCCTAGTTGAAAATATGCCAAAGAGATGTCTTCTTGGAAGTGGATTTCATAATTGAATTTTACTTGTAGTTGTCCAAGTTTGAGCACTTTGCATGCTACAGGCATAGACCTGAAACTTGATACATTAAGGTTGTCAGAGCTTGATGGGAAAATATAGAGCACATTTCTAAACTTCTGAGACACTGTATTAGCTTCCTAAATGTAGTCTAAATGTAAACCCTAGGGTGCCATAAGTAAACAGACATTTCCTAGTCATTTGGGCTAAACTACACACAGAGACACACACCCCAACTAATGTTAGGACACCCAAATTTTGTACCTAATTCACAAGTGGGAGGCTAATCTTACCTTCCCTTTGAGATTTTCCATTATTCCAGCCCATCCTCTGCATTCCTGTAGCTTACCTGGCTAACTCATTTTGGCACTTAACCTCATACTTCCTTGCATTTATACTGAAGTCTTTCATATGTCTCTTTCTCCAGAAGCAGGATTATAAGCTTCTGAAAGGAAGCTTGTCTACCATCATAATAGTGAGTGAGTGGATGAATAGATTTCCCCTGTTATGCTGACATGTACATTTTTGGTTTATTGGAATAACCACTGGGGAAAGATTCCAGAGCCCATGTATACTACAGATAAGGATAACAGTTCTTATTTCCAGATTTTTTAATGTTGTTCCTACTTTAAGCATCTGGTAGACCTAATCAGCAGATCCACAGGTTTATTTACACATTTAGCAAATATTTAATATTTGAAAGTTTACTATGTGCAGACACTGTGTTGTTAGCATAATTAGCATACTAAATAATGTTCATATTCCAGAGTAAGCTCCAGCATGTTAAGCCTCAGGGGTTTTGTTAGTATAGCTTTAGGTAGCTTTGTTTTCTCTTTCCTACACCTAATTTAAAAAAGAAAACAACCCCACAGTTTTCCTTCATTCCTCCCTCATCACTGAGAAAGCCATGTGGTACACCACATGCCCCCATTCAGCTCCTCAGTGGTAGAGCCCGTCCCTAGACCCGGGTTGCATGTCTGTTAAAAGTCATATCCAGTGCTACATCTGAGTAGAGAAGAGGGTTAGTTTCATTTGGTTTGTGCTTTCTTCCAAGGACAAAACCCTTACTGGAACTTAAACTGGGAACAACTCATAACATTTAAAAAAATTAGTTCACTCACAGCCACACCTGTAACTCAAGAGAGTGTCAGCCATGAAACATGCCCCTGGGGCTGTGAGGGAACTGGCCTCCACCACACAAAATGGGCTCCAGTCTAAATTTAAAATGCTCCTTCTACACCCTGTGACCAATTGTCATTGCACTTACCATATTGAATTTTTTCCTTTTTTTTATTTTTCTTTTTTTTTGAAATGGAGTCTCACTCTGTTGCCCAGGCTGGAGTGTAGTGGTGCAATCTTGGCTCACTGTAACCTCAGCCTCCTGGGTTCAATCAATTCTCTGTCTCAGCCTCCTGAGTAGCTGAAATTACAGGCATCTGCCACCATGCCCAGCTAATTTTTTTGTATTTTTAGTAGAGACAGGGTTTCACCATCTTGGCCAGGTTGGTCTTAAACTCCTGACTTCATGATCCACCCGCCTCAACCTCCCAAAGTGCTAGGATTGCAGGTATGAGCCATTGTGCCTGGCCTGCCCAGCTAATTTTGTATTTTTAGTAGAGATGGGGTTTCGCCATGTTGCCCAGGCTGTTCTTAAACTCCCAACCTCAAGTGATCCACCCACCTCAGCCTCCCAAAGTGCTGGGATTACAGGTGTGAACCACTGTGCCTTGCCCCATATTGAATTTTAACGGTATGTTTCTCCCACTGAATCCTACCTGTTAGCATAAAAGCTATATGTTACTTTGCATCCCAGTACTTTGCATCTTGTCTTACATGTATTAAATGCCTGGTAAATGTTTGCTGAATGGATTAAAGAAATATATTACTAGCATTGAATATTGTTTGAGAATACACTAGAGCTGCCTCCCCTACCCTACCCACATATTTAATTGTAGATGTATGGGAGTATACCAAAGTGGAGAGACTGCATAGCAAGAAAATGGAAGGACAGGACAGGATACTTGGAAAAATCTAGAACCCAGCTTTTAAAATATCCCACTGTTGTGTCTTCCTCTGTTCTTTACCTCAATCCCTCAAACAAGGAAACATGGATCTAAATGCCTTGTGCACTGCAAAATGGGGGTGAGTCGCTCAGCCTCCACGGTGATTGCCTATGCAATGAAGGAATATGGCTGGAATCTGGACCGAGCCTATGACTACGTGAAAGAAAGACGAACAGTGACCAAGCCCAACCCCAGCTTCATGAGACAACTGGAAGAGTATCAGGGAATCTTGCTGGCAAGGTGAGTCCTTAAGTGACTTTCTCCAATTCTCCCTCCTTTTTGGTTCTCTAAAGCAAGATGAAGTGTCCTCCTCTGCAGCTAGTTCTCAAGCTGATTTGGATGATATATTTTTTCAAAAAAGACTTATTTCTTTATCAATCAAGTTTTCAAAAACTAAGTGTAAGCGTTTAAGATTCACATGGGCTGTGTGGGCACGGTGGCTCATGCCTGTAATCCCAGCATTTTGGGAGGCCAAGGAGGGCGGATCATGTGAGGTCTGGAGTTCAAGACCAGCCTGCCAACATGGTGAAACCCCACCTCTACTTAAAATACCAAAATTAGCCAGACATGGTGGTGTGCACCTGTAATCCCAGCAGCTACTTGGGAGACTGAGGCAGGAAAATCGCTTGAACCCAGGAGGCAGAGGTTACAGTGAGCCAAGATCGAACCACTGCATTCCAGTCTGGGTGACAAGAGTGTAACTCCATCTCAAAAAAAAAAAAAAAAAGATTTGTATGGGCACACTGCCGGTGGGATACCTCTGTCCCACAAAGAGCAGTACCAAAAAAGTTTTTTAAAGGAAAAAAAGGTCGGACATGTTGGCTTAATCCTGTAATCCCACTCTGGGAGGCCAAGGCGGGCAGATCTCAAGGTTAGGAAATTGAGACCATCCTGGCCAACATAGTGAAACCCCGTTTCTACTAAAAATACAAAAATTAGCTGGACATGGTGGCATGTGCCTTTAATCCCAGCTACTCAGGAGGCTGAGGCAGGAGAATAGCTTGAACCAGGGAGTTGGAGGTTGCAGTGAGCTGAGATCATGCCACTGCACTCCAGCCTGGCAACAAAGCAAGACTCCATCTAAAAAAAAATAAAGAGAGAGAGACTAGTATGGAAAATTAAGTATTTAATCTTTCAGGCTGATATAATAAAATTAAAAGATGGAAATACTAAATATTTATACCACTTATCAACATCTTATAAGACTAGATTCAGCTGCCATGTAAAAAAAAAATTGGATACCAGTGACTCCCATGGTAATGCTAGGCTTAGCTGAAATTCTTGGAAATTTTTTGGCCCGTTCATTATTCATTCATATTTTATTTATATTTTTGTGTTTTTTGAGACAGGATCTCTCAGCTAGTTCTCTTTCAAGCTAGTTCCCTTTCAAGCTGGAGTGCAGTGTCACAATCTCAGCTCACTGCAACCTTTGGCCCACTCTTTTAAAAAATATAAAAGTACTGTCTGCTAATTTGGGTATTTTCTTTCCTCAGTGCTTTGTTTTACTGAGCCTTGTCCAGTAATTTTGACCATGTGACAAATCAGCAGAATAGGGATCTGTATAACCCCACTGAGGTATGAAGGCACTTCTAGAAACAATTCTTATTTAAAGAATCTTTTGCCCATGCATAGTGGCTCATGCCTATAATCCCAGCACTTTGGGATGCCAAGGTGGGTAGATCACAAGGTCAGGAGTTTGAGACCAGCCTGGCCAATATGGTGAGACCCCATCTCTACTAAAAATACAAAAATTAGCCAGGCGTGAGGGTGGGTGTCTGTAGTCCCAGCTACTTAGGAGGCTGAGGCAGGAGAATTGCTTGAACCCGGGAGGCAGAGGTTGCAGTGAGCCAAGATCATGCCTCGGCACTCCAGCCTGAGAGCCTGGGTGACAGAGCAAGACTCTATGTCAAAAAATATATATTTTTTTAATCCAATTATATATGCTTTGCAAAAATGCAGAAAATTGCAAAGGGAAAAAAATAGTTTATGAGCTCAGTATACACAGACAACAGTTGACATTACCTGTTTCTCAAGGTTTTATTCTATCACATATTTTGGTGGTTATTTTCTCCACAAAAACTGTTCTGTAGTCTACCTCCCCACTCAGTACTAGGTCTTGAATGTCTTCCTGAATTGGTAAAAACCAGCTGTTTTCAATAATAATTTGGTAATTGGTGATAAAATGAGTAATTAATTTCACTACATTATTATCCCTTTGGAGGTTAAAGCCACCTTCAGCAGCTCTTGGGAACAATCATCAGATATTAAGTGATTTATGGATCAGTTTTCTGAGATGCCACATGCTGAAATTCTGTGGATGTCTAGATTTTGCTTTGTTTTTTCCATGTAGGTATGTTCTAGGTGGTTTTGTTAGGGTGAAGGCACAGCTATCTAGAAGCAGTTGGGCTGGTACCAGTGTTTGACTCCAGTGAGTCTTATGATTTGATCTTGACTCTTGAATCTGGACTGTATTTCCCCTGAACAAAATGTTACATAGCCCTCCAGCCTATCCAGGCAGAAAGCTCACCCTTCCACCCCCGAAGTATTATGAACATGTGGCCACAGCATAGCATTATGATTTCCACTAAAAAACCCCTCCCATTTACTCAACATTTGGCATGATTTCAACTCAATCGTTCTCTTAGGAGGTTGGGAGGATACTGAAGCATCCTGTGTTTAAAAGAATTTGTAGGTCTTTGGGGCCAGATTTTGATGGCTTTTTTAGATTAGATCAGAAGGTAGGATGTAGCAGTTCTTTTTGGCACAAGAAAGAGGTATCTAAGCATTCAGCAAGAAATAAATATATATTCCCAGACGCACATGACAGATGTTGGGCAATGTCCTCACGTGACCCACTGAGAGGAAGGATACTATGTGTCCTGCCAATTTGAGTATTTATTCTGGAATCCCAGGCTACTGCAAGCTGTTGGGTTGGATTTTTTTAGCGTGTGTGGTTTTCCTTAGTTGTTGAAGGAATTTCAGAAAAATCTTAGATGATAAGAAGGGCAGCGTAAACCCAAAATCACCTTTTCTTCCTTTTCCTTTCCTTTTTTTGTTCCATCTCAGCTTCCTAGGCTTGATTCATGGAGGGAGGGACAAGCCCTAGGGAGAGAAAACCACAGAATTTGAGTCAGTAGATCAGGTTTCCATTCCTGGTTCACCTCCTTGCTGCACCCCTGAGAAGTTACTTTACATTTCTGATCCTTAACTGACCCCATCTATAAAATGATAATCAAGAGATCTACCTCACATTTTATGTGAATAAAAATGTGTATGAATGTTCATTATGTATTACTGAGAGTTATTCAGATATGATTCTCATCTTCCTCTAAGGCTACCTAGAAGACACATATATGTGCCATTTATTTCCTCTTCCATGACATCACTTACTGCCTCCTGTCACCCACAGACATGTTCCATTCAAAACTGGAATGGGGCCAGGCACAGTGGCTCATGCCTGTAATCCCAGTACTTTGAGAGGCCAAGGCAGGTGGATCACGAGGTCAGGAGTTGGAGACCAGCCTGACTAACATGGTGAAACCTAGTCTCTACTAAAAATACAAAAATTAGCCAGGCATGGTGGGTGTGTGCCTGTAATCCCAGCTACTCAGGAGGGCTGAGGCAGGAGAATCGCCTGAACCCAGGAGGCAGAAGTTGCAGTGAGCCGAAATCACGCCATTGCACTACAGCCTGGGCAACAGAGTAAGACTCCGTCTCAAGCAAAAAAAAAAAACTGGAATGGAAAGTATTCCTGAAATTTCCTGTATTATGGTGTTTTCTGGGTTTTGGGTACTATCTAGTGCTAGGGATATCACTTAGGCTGCTTTTGGCTGTAAGTAATCAAATAGTCAGGATCTCAGCAAGAAACAGCAGACTCAGATTAGGATTATTTGAGGAGGATTTTTAAAATTTTTATTTTATTTTTATTTTTATTATTTACTTATTTATTTTTGAGCTGGAGTCTCACTCTGTTGCCTGGGCTAGAGTACAGTGGTGTGATCTTGGCTTACTGCAACCTCTGCCTCCTGGGTTCAAGCTATTCTCCTGCCTCAGCCCTCCTGAGTAGCTGGGATTACAGGCACACACCCACCATGCCTGGCTAATTTTTGTATTTTTAGTAGAGACTAGGTTTCACCATGTTAGTCAGGCTGGTCTCCAACTCCTAACCTCGTGATCCACTCGCTTCAGCCTCCCCAAAGTGCTGAGATTACAGGCATGAGCCACCATGCCCAGCCTGTTTTATTTTTTGAGACAGAGTCTCTCTTTGTTGCCAGGCTGGAGTGCAGTGGCATGATCTCAGCTCACTGCAACCTCCGTTTCCTGGGTTCAAGCAATTCTCCTGCCTCAGCCTCCCAAGTAGCTGAGACTACAGGCATGCACCACCATGCTCAGCTAATTTTTATATTTTTAGTAGAGTTGGGGTTTCACCATGTTGGCCAGGATGGTCTCAATCTCTTGATCTCATGATCCACTCACCTCAGCCTCCCAAAGTGCTGGGTTACAAGCGTGAGCCACCACACCCGGCCGTTGAGGAGGGTTTTATAAAGGCACTGTTTACAAGTGTGGCATTGTAGTGGAATCAAGACACTTATATCAGCAGGGCTATTTGGAAATAGCTCCTAGGCCCAAAAAGAGAGGAAGCAGTTACTAGAACCTGGAAAGAAACTCTTGTTAGAGAAAGGCACTTTTGGCCGGGTACAGTGGCTCACGCCTGTAATCCTAGCACTTTGGAAGGCCGAGGTGGATGAATCACCTGAGGTCAGGAGTTCAAGACCAGCCTGGCCATCATGGTGAAACCCCATCTTAAAAAAAAAAAAAGAAAGAAAGAAAAAAAAAAATTTGGCCGGGCGAGGTGGCTCACGCCTGTAATCCCGGCACTTTGGGAGGCCGAGGTGGGCGGATCACGAGGTCAAGAGATGGAGACCATCCTGGCCAACATGGTGAAACCCCATCTCTAAAAAAAAAAAAGAGAGAGAGAAAGGCACTTTCGGTGACAAGCAATAACTTTCTGTCAAAGGGACACAGCTAGCCCAAGGTGCCCTTGTGGTGAGGGAGCTAGGGAGTAAATACTCTGCCCTCACTCTCTTTCCTCCAGTCTCCTTCCAGAACTCCCCATTAGCCAAACCCTCTGGAAGTCAGAAAACTAGGGGGCCTGTTGTGGTCTGTAGGTCAGCCTCTGCAGCAACAAATAGGGTGGAGAAGCTGAAGAGTGGACCCTGTAGGGGCAAATAAAAGATATCTGGCCCAACACCCAGCTACAGGTAGTTTAAAAAGTTGTACCACTCATCGCCTTTAAAAAGAAACACAGAAGTGTCTCTGTAATGGCTCAGTGGTAATGTAATGACAGACTCTGGTGTTCTCTAGCTTTCTGTTCCACTTTCCTTAGTTAATAGCTTGGTCCTTGAGGTTGTCTGACGATTGCCAGATGTCTGCCACATTTCTAGGCATCTGTAAATTGTACAGCATCTGGCTGAAGAAAAGGGGAATTTAAATTGGATAGGAAGACCTTCTCCAGAAGCTCCCCATAGACTTCCTCTTGGGACCCATTGGCCAGTCCTGGGTCATATGGCCAAGAAAATAGAATTTCCAGGACTGGATAAAACATATTGACGGCTGGGCACGGTGGCTCACGCCTGTAATCCTAGCACTTCGGGAGGCCGAGGCAGGCGGATCACCTAAGGTCAGGAGTTTGAGACCAGCCTGGCCAACATGGCTAAACCCCATCTCTACTAAAAATACAAAAATTAGCCAGGTGTGGTGGTGGGCATCTATAATCCCAGCTACTTGGGAGGCTGAGGCAGGAGAATTGCTTGAACCCAGGGGGCGAAGGTTGCAGCGAGCCAAGATCACACCACTTCACTCCAGCCTAGGTGAAAGAACAAAACTCTGTCTCAAAAATATATATGTATATATCACATTTATCCTCTGGATCTAGGGAAGTGCCACATTTCCTGAACCCATAGGACAGTGAACACCCAAATCATATCGGGCTTCTGACTGTAAGAAAAATGGCTGTTGGATATATAGCTGTCAGGGTCTGCAATCTATGATGTGTTATTAGGAAACCTTGGCACCTGTAGGCTAACTGCCAAGTGAATAGGCCCAGCAGACTCACCCAGCACCCAAGTGCCGCTCCAGGATCTGCTTGCTTGGAAGAGCAAAGAAAAAGATCCCCAGACTCCTATGGCTATATGAAGCTCTCTCAAGCCTTACAGTTTAGGTAAGCAGGAGAGGAAAATCCTTAGAAAAATCTCATTGTTTGTAGAGAAATTCCATTTCCTGTCCAAGTGTTTGGATCTTGCATTTCATATCTTATCCCAAGAGGCATATGGTGGTTTTCTCAAAGAGGCAGAGCCCTGATCCTAGCATTCTCTAGCTCCATGGTTATCCAGGGTGGCCCTGGGTGTTTAATTTGAGGTGGCAGCTCTCTGTTTGAGGGCATTTGCTTAGTGCTTTGACATTAGTAGAAGAGGAGTTTTCAAAGTGACACCAGGTTCCTGTATTGATTTATGAATTGATTACAGTCTTAATCAGAGTATGAGGGTAAGAGCCAACCCCCTCTGAAATACAGGGGACTTTTTGTACCTCTCAGTATATCATTAAGGGCCTGAAGAAGGCTAATGTTTAATATTTCCCTTTAGACCTAAAAAGAAGGGTATCATAAAGCTACTTTTAGTATTGATATCTGATTTTATTATTTCTGTTTTTATAGATGGGGGATGGGAGCAAAACAAGAAGAGAGGGTGTGTGTAATGTCTGTGTGTGTGTGCCTGTGTTTTGAAACTTTATTAAACTGCCAGTAGCCCTGTTTGTTATTCTGCACTCTGATCATGCAGGTATCTGGCAGATTTATGTTCCATTAGACAGGTTTAGATTTCAAGCAGACCATTTGCAACCTGGACCGTGTGTCTGTGGTATTAGGTTTCCATGTATAGGGGCAAGGAAGAAAAACTGGGTAGTGACCAAGGAGAGTTTGTGCTACATTTCCTCAGAAATGTCAGTTTTGATTCTTTGAATGCCCCTGTCACAAGGGCCAGAGGAGGCAGGGTTGTCTTTTACCCTGGCTTTGCTGGTGGAAACATTGAGGTCTAGTTAGCTGGTGCACATTGGTCAGCCAGCAGCACGCAACCTGAGAATTGAAGACATGGACTCCTGGTCAGGTGACAGCCAAGCGCAATTGAGATTTAAAAGGATTTTCTTACTAGCTTTCCAGTTAAATAATCTTAAATCATCTTGGACGATGCACAGCACACAAAAAATACTCAGATAATGCTTTTTCTCTTCCTTTATAAAGGCTGCCTAATACCCTAAAAAGTAACTATAGACAGCTGGGCGCAATGGCTCATGCCTGTAATCCCAGCACTTTGGGAGGCTGAGGTGGGCAAATCATAAGGTCAAGAGATGGAGATCATCCTGGCCAACATGGTGAAACCCTGTCTCTACTAAAAATACAAAAACCGGCTGGGCATGGTGGCACGGGGCTGTAGTCCCAGCTACTCGGGAGGCTGCAGCAGGAGAATCGCCTGAACCCAGGAGGCAGAGGTTGCAGTAAGCTGGGATCACACTACTGCACTCTAGCCTGGCAACAGAGCAAAACTCCATCTCAAAAAAAAGTAACTAGAGACAGCATGATTTTACTGTAACTCCTGCCCCCACCTTTTTTTTTTTTCAAAGAGACAATGTCTATATTGCCCAGCTAGTCTCACTCAACTCCTAGGCTCAAGTGATCATCATACTGTAGCCTCCTTAGTAGATAGATTACAGATGCAAGTACTCCATTTTTAGCTGCCTTTTCCTTTATATAACTTTCTCAGAGTTGATGTTTCACTAAACATGTAACAATATGAAAGTGGAGGCAAGATAATGGAACACCTTATACATTGTCATTTAAATTTCCTTTTTCTTGTGCTCGCCTGGGCAGCACATATACTAAAATTGGAACTATACAGAGAAGATTAGCATGGCCCCTGCACAAGGTTGACAATTTTAAAATATTTAAAAATAAAAATAAAATTTCCTTCCTGTTCATTAACTAGGTAAAAAGCCAATTCTTTCCCAGAATGACCTAATCATCTTATGTATGTCTGTGTTTTTATATGAATCCAAATTCAGGTCAGAGGCCACTCAAGGGGGAAAAGGATCTGAGACTTGGTTACATCATCCAGGATATAGACCAACTCTGAAGTTCCTTTTCTGGCAAGCTGTTTATTTGCTGCCTGCCTAGAAGAGGGTGGGAGGTGAGGAGTCAGCTGGGTTTAAAATTTAACAGTTTAAAATAATAGATATGATCTAATGTTTTACATCTATTCCTACCAGTGATGAAGTGTTAGAATAAACTGGCTCAGGACAAAGCTTCATTGGAAAACAGTTTAGTGTAACTGACTAAAACTGATGATGAGGCCAGGCGTGGTGGCTCATGCCTGTAATGCCAACACTTTGGAAGGCTGAAGCAGGCAGATTGCTTGAGGTCAGGGTTTAAGACCAGCCTGGTCCAACATGGTGATACCCCATCTTTTCTAAAAATACAAAAATTAGCCAGGCATGGTGGTGCATACCTATAATCCCAACTACTCAGGAGGCTGAAACAGGAGAATCACTTGAACCAATAGAAGGGAAATAAATTGTGTCATACTCATTGCACTCGGATGGGTTACATTTATACACAGTGATGAATCTTTTTTAAAAAAATCCATTGAGTGTGACACCATTTATATAAAGTTCAAGACATGCAGAACAAAGCAGTATTTGGTTAAGAACAAAACATGTTGACACTATAAAGAAAAAAAGCGAATGATAAGCATAAAATTCAGAGTGGAGGTTACCCCTGAGTGGGGAGGAGTGGGGAGGGAACCCTTGAGTGAGAAGGGACACGTGGAGTAGCAGTGTTGGAGATGAATCAGCTGCTTGCCATTCTCCCTCCAGGTCCTATTGCAAAAATGAAAAAACGGCAGCAGCATCAGACCTATCTTTAGATTGTTTTTTTTCTCTCTCTCTCTTTTACAACTCTCAGCTTAATTCCAGAGCCCCGACTCAATATTTTCTGATTACTATCTCCCTAAGGAAGAGAAGGAAATCCCTGCTGGCTGTACAGCTGTGATGTTAGACTTCCTCTGAAACATGTACTGTTTGTGCCTATTAGCATAACTTCAGTCTCTCATTCTCTCCTAATTAGTGATCTCCAGACAGTTTAAAAAACATACTTTGGAGGATTCTCGGGATCATAAAACTTCTCATTTGCCTGTTCTATTATTAGAGAAGTGAGAATAGCTACCCCCTGAGAGGTCTTCCCAGTTATTTGCATCCCAGGCATTGCCCTACTATGGTTGGGTGAAAGAAGCTGGTGCAGGTTTGAACATCCTCATGATAGGTCATATTTATTTCAAGAAACAAGGATGTTTGCATATAAGAGAAGAAACTTTAAAAGGAAACCACTGGCCTCTGTTGGTCATAATGTACAACTTAGGACCCACCTATCCAGTCAGCCAGCTTGCCCCTCCCCACAGCCACTCACTTGTTTGAGATGTGTGATATGTTGTCTCCTCCTAGGGGTGGCTGGAGTTCATGCAGCTTGGAAAGGGTGAAAACCCCATCTTACAACCAGCTGATTGATTACAGCTTGTCTTCATAAAAAGACTGACCTGCTCCTTCCCGGGAAAGCACCCCTCTCCTCTGCAGGCATGAGTCAGAGAGAGCCCCACCCAAGCAGCAGACAGGCAGGGGGAGCTGAGAGCAGGTGCAGAGTTGAGAACAAACAGGGGGTCACATTAGTGCAGGCGCCTGAGCATGACTCGGCAGAGCCCGGGCGTGGCCCGGAGCCTGGGGCAAGTTGTTTTGGGCTGAGTTTCCCATTCCACGCTGCGGTTTGGTAACTCCTCATCAGCTTGTAAGCCATGGAGACCACGCCGCCAAGCACCACACTTAGTGACCTGTTTCCTGGGCAGATGAACCTGACCAACCACAGGGCCACCTTTCTTTTTTTGGCTGGGGTTTTGGGAACTGTTTAAGAGTGTGTGGTTTGAAATGAAATCTCCCTATCTCAGACCTCTTTCATAAAATAAAGCAAAGGATGCAGGGTGGTGGAGGGGAGTCTTCCTTTGGCCCACCTGCTTTTCCACGTGTCTCCTTAGCTTAATGATTTTATCCAGAGATTCTTCTGAAAGGGCCTATCCTTTATGCTATTCCCTTCATTCTGTTACTAAGTTTTCTCTCCAAATTTACTAGCCTCTCCTTTGCTTTCTGATTCCAGAATGCTTACCATGCTCTTCACACCCCACGTCAGTCATTAAGGTACATCAGCTCTTCATCCCAGTTATGAGGACTTGGTAATAGGTTCCAGCAGAGTATTCCCTTTGTGTTACTTGTATGTTTTGATTTTAGTGGGCTTTTTCTGATTATATTTGTTAAACATGCCTGTTTTTTAAATTCAAAAATTATAAAAATATAGAGGCCAGGCTTGGTGGCTCACATCAATAATCCCAGCACTTTGGGAGGCCAAAGCAGGAGGATCACTTGAACCCAGGAGTTTGAGACCAGCCTGGGCAGCATAGTGAGACCCCCATCTCCACAAAAAATTTTTTTAAATAGCTACTACGAGGGAGCCTGAGGCAGGAGAATCACCTGAGCCCAGGAGGTTGAGGTTGCAATGAGCTGTGGTCTTGTCACTGCACTCCAGCCTGGGTGGTGGCAGAGTGAAACCCTGTGTGTGTGTGTGTGTGCTTGTGTGTAAAATGTGGAATGTAAAAGCCTTCCCCAGAAGTATTTCTACCTTTCTTGAAAGAATCACTATTATCAGTTTGGTGATGTTCCTCCAGATTTTTTCCTGTATTATTCTAACATGGACACTAATTTCAGATGTGTTTGAGGTTCGTTTTTACTTAATAGTATACCTTGTATATCATTCTACTAAAATACCAGACAAGTTTTTTTTTCCTTTTTGTTTTAATTTTTTTTCTTATCACAGAAGACATATGTAGACCTGACAGTTCTTAACAGCTTCATAGCATATAGTTGTATGGATTATAATGTAAATAATTTTTTTTGTTTGATGTCTCATCTCTTAGTTTCACAAATAGTATCATAGTAAATATCTTTGTTTGAGACAGAGTCTTACTCTGTTGCCCAGGCTGGAGTGCAGTGGCGCGATCTCGGCTCACTGCAACCCCTGCCTCCGTTTCAAGCAATTCTCCTGTCTCAGCCTCCTGAGTAGCTGGGATTACAGATAGCTGCCACCAAACCCAGCTAATTTTTGTATTTTTAGTAGAGATGGGGTTTCACCATGTTGGCCGGGCTAGTCTCGAACTCCTGACCTCAAGTGATCCACCTTCCTCGGCCTCCCAAAGTGCTGGGATTACAGGCATGAGCCACCACACCTGGCCGGTAAATATATATCTTTTCTATTTTCTTATTTTTTTGAGACAAGGTCTTGCTCAATCACCCAGGCTGGGTGCAGTGGTGCAATCTCAGCTCACTGCAGCCTCATCATCATGGGCTCCAGTGATCCTCCCACCTCAGCCCCCTAAGTAGCTAAACTACAGGCATATGCCACCACACTTGAATAATTTTTTAATTTTTTGTAGAGATGGGGTTTTACCATGTTGCCCAAGCTGGTCTCAAATTCCTGGGCTCAAGTGATCCGCCTGCTTTGGCCTCCCAAAAAGTGCTGAGATTTCAGGTGTGAGACACCGCGCCAAGTATTTCTCCAAGAAAAATATATTAAGAATTTTTGGTTAAAGCGTTAAATTTGAAGAGCTATTGCCAGATTTCAGTCTTTAAAATTCTACAATTCAGCCAGGTGTGGTGGGGGGCCAAGGTGGGCAGATCAGTTGAGGTCTGGCTAACATGGCAAAACGTCATGTGCACTAAAAAGACAAAAATTAGCCAGGCGTGGTGGCATGTTCCTGTAATCCCAGCTACTCTGGAGGCTGAGGTGGGAGAATTGCTTGAATCCAGGATGCAGAGGTTGTAGTGAGCTGAGATTATGCCACTGCACTGCAGCCTGGGTGACAAAGCGAGACTGTCAGAAAAAAACAAAACACAAAAATTCTGCAATTCACACTCCTCCTGCCAACAGTGTATGAGAGAGCTTGTTTGGCCATACCGTCATCAACACTTGCTGTTACCAACCATTTTAATTCCTGTCGGTCTGATTAGGTAAACAAATCAGATCTCACATTCATTTGTTGTTGTTTTGCTTTGTTTTTTTGCTATTGAGTGTCTTTTCAAACATTTATTGCATAGTTCCATTGAGCAATAACAAAGCATTGCAAGTTAAGATTTATCTGGGAGTGTTTTCCTGGGAGGGTGTTGATTATCTTTACAAACTAGATTATTTCCTGTGTATGTCCTCCACAGCAAACAGCGGCATAACAAACTATGGAGATCTCATTCAGATAGTGACCTCTCAGACCACCATGAACCCATCTGCAAACCTGGGCTAGAACTCAACAAGAAGGAGATCACCACCTCAGCAGACCAGATTGCTGAGGTAAAAACCATGGACAGTCACCCATCCATACCTCCTGTCTTTGTGGAACATGTAATCCCACAAGATGCAAATCAGAAAAGCCTGTGTACCAAAGAAAGAATGATCTGCTTGGAGTTTACTTCTAGGGAATTTCATGCCGGACAGATTGAGGATGAATTAAACTTAAATGACATCAATGGATGCTCATCAGGGTGTTGTCTGAATGAATCAAAATTTCCTCTTGACAACTGCCATGCATCCAAAGCCTTAATTCAGCCTGGACATGTCCCAGAAATGGCCGACAACTTTCCAGACTTAACAGTGGAAGATTTGGAAACAGACGCACTGAAAGCAGACATGAATGTCCACCTACTGCCTATGGAAGAATTGACATCTCGACTGAAAGACCTCCCTATGTCCCCTGATCCTGAGTCACCAAGCCCCCAGACCAGTTGCCAGACTGAAATCTCAGATTTCAGTACAGATCGCATTGACTTTTTTAGTGCCCTAGAGAAGTTTGTGGAGCTCTCCCAAGAAACCCGGTCACGATCTTTTTCCCATTCAAGGATGGAGGAACTGGGTGGAGGAAGGAGTGAGAGCTGTCGACTGTCAGTGATAGAAGTAGCCCCTTCCAAAGTGACAGCTGATGACCAGAGAAGCAGCTCTTTGAGTAATACTCCCCATGCATCAGAAGAATCTTCAATGGATGAGGAACAGTCAAAGGTAAAAACTGTCTGTATAGTTTTCCACCTAATGAAGTTCTCTTCAAAGGCAAAGCATTTTGGATTCTGTTAGGTTTATTTTTGATGGAGTATCTGGCTAAGATTTTCCTTGAAAACTTAAGGTTTAAATACTTTTTAAATAATTTGCCTTTTGGGAATTTTACCTTTATGTTGTCATTGGAAGCACTTCTAAGAGGGGATGACAGAGGACGGGGTTAGCCAAACAAGTGTCCTGACTGAACAATGAGAAGTCCAAAGCAAGTAATATCAGATCTTAACAAAAAAAATGCCAGGGACTCAGATGCTGCCTGAGTGAGAGCTGTGTTTCTGAGAAGATAGATTTGTTTGGGAAATTCTTATTGTCTCAGAATAGTCAAAGACTAGATGTGTGTGAATAGTTGTTAGAGTAGCAGCTGCTTCCCATGCTGAGTTCCTGCTGTTAATAATGTACCTGACTTCATCTCCAATGCTGTGGTACTCAAGAATCAAGGGGAAATGAATTTGCAAGCAGACAGAATTCTAAGATTCTTCTTGTTTTTTTTTGTTTTTTTTTAAGACGGGGGTTTCACCATGTTGGTCAGGCTGGTCTTGAACTCCCGACCTCAGGTGATCCGCCCGCCTTGGCCTCCAAAGTGCTTGGATTACAGGCGTGAGCCACCATGCCCAGCCTCTAAGATTCTTCTTTGTGGCATAGAAGCTCTTACAAGCCATGTCAAACCAGGGAAAGAATCACTATATCGCATCAATTCTAAGACTCACACTTACTCATATTTTGACACTTAACGGCATTGTGATGCATCTTATAAACAATAGTGTCTTAAATCAATACGATACAGTAGTTGGAGGAATAAACTGTGACCCACTTACTCTAACATACCAAACTTCATTTAATGATTTTAGTGGAGCTAGGTAGATTCTTTGCATCTCCTGATGTCCGTCTACTTATATTTACCACTTTGTTCATTACTGATTTGTTCTCTCTCCTTAACTACCCCACTGTGATTCTTGCCTCTGCTTCTGTCTTTTCACCACTCCCAAGGCTGTGCCTCTGGTTCCTTTCTACTGAGAAGGCAGAATGCTTGTGCTCTCCCTTGGGCCGGTTACTGTAGCAGCACTGACAGAAATAGCCTTTCTGCAAAGTCCCTGGTCATATGAGCACTCCCTCCATGGCCCATGCACATACTGGGCCCACTTTGGCTTCTCTCCCAGTCTTGGCAAGTTTGCCTCTGCCTGATGTCATGGCACATTTCCCCCAAAGGCATTACTGACCTTGTTAGTTTGTACTAACTCTGACTCTCTTTTGAAAGAGAAAGACCAGAGCAGTTCCCAGGGAAATATACTTTGAAGGCTTATAAAAATGTTAACTAGATTGATATTCATAATGATATCTACTTTAAGAGGTATCCAAGGATCATTCCCAGATTTTGAGTTTTTGTTTTGTTTTTTTACAGTAGGACCTGATTTTGCATTGGTCAGTATTCTTTGCCCTTGTTCTAAATCCATCTGGGAATTTTTAACTGGCAAAATAGTAAAATTATAGAGTTAACGGTTTCTAAGTTTGCTAAGGAATATAGCTGTGTAAGCCAAGTAAACCATTCCCAGAAGGAACCATGTGAAACTTAGAGATTGTGTAGTCAGATAGTGTATCCCCCTGCTTGTAAGTACTGGGATGCTGCTGCTAGGGGAAGCAGTGGGAGGATGTGGGTGAAAGCTAGCAAGACGGAGGAGCGAAGAGAGCAGTGAGTCTCCAAATCAGACATCAGATGATAGCCTCGTCCATCTTGCCCTATCACCAGGACATATCTAAGCAGGCCACTTAGCCCTTGAATGGAACACTTTCCCTCAGATAGGTTAGGATCAAACTGGAAGTTGATAGGCCATAAGGGAAAGGTTTCATTTACCACAGTATGGCCTGAATCCTGGAGGTTCATAGTCTTAGGGAGATATAGATTATAGGCGCCTCCAAAGGTATTTGCTGTTCATCGGATTGGAATTCTTCTTAAGTAAACAGAACAGAAAGTTTGGTAGACAGTATCACAGCCTATAACAAATTTTGTTGAATTCAGTTTTTTTCTTGTAGTTTGACAAAACAGATGGGCAGAGTATGGTCCCAGGCACTCCATGATTTGTATTCTCATAGCCAGATAGGTTGTCCTGGATCAGAGGATTAATAAGCAGAAAATCCAGCATTTTCAATTAGACCACAATTCTCTATAATATCTCACTACTTTCTTTTCTTAGGCAATCTCAGAACTTGTCAGCCCAGACATCTTCATGCAGTCTCACTCAGAAAATGTAATTTCAGTCAAAGAAATTGTCACTGAAATTGAGTCCATCAGTCAAGGAGTTGGACAGATTCAACTGAAAGGAGACATCTTATCCAACCCATGCCATACACCAAAGAAGAACACCATCCATGAGCTGCCCCTTGAGAGGGCCCAGACCCCAGAGAACAAACCTGGACATGTGGAGCAAGATGAGGGCTCCTGCACAGCCCAGCCTGAAGTAGCCAAAGACTCAGGGATGTGCAGCCAACAAGGCTGCCTAACCACACACTCATCTACAGCAGACATGGAAGAAGAGGAACCAGCTGAGGGAGAACAAGAGCTCCAGGGCTCAGGGATGCACCCAGGTGCCAAGTGGTACCCTGGGTCTGTGAGGCGAGCCACCTTGGAGTTCGAAGAGCGCTTACGGCAGGAGCAAGAGCATCATGGTGCTGCCCCGACATGTACCTCATTGTCCACTCGTAAGAATTCAAAGAATGATTCTTCTGTGGCAGATCTAGCACCAAAAGGGAAAAGTGATGAAGCTACCCCAGAACATTCGTTTGTCCCCAAGGAACCAGAGATGAGCAAAGGCAAAGGGAAATATAATGGGTCTGAGGCTGGCTCACTGTCCCATTCTGAGCAGAATGTCACTGTTCCAGCCCCCAAGGTACTGGAGTTTGACCACTTGCCAGCTCCTCAGGAGGGCCCAGGGTCAGATCCTGGAACACAGCAGGAAGGAGTCCTGAAGGATCTAAGGACTGTGATTCCATACCAGGAGTCTGAAACACAGGCAGTCCTTCTTCCTCTTCCCAAGAGGGTAGAAATCATTGAGTATACAGTTACATCACCTGATCACACTGGGCCAGGGAGTGAAATAGCCACCAGTGAGAAGAACGGAGAGCAAGGACTGAGGAAAGTGAAAGTGGAAAAATCTGTCACTGTGCTCTGCGCACTGGATGAAAATCTAAACAGGACTCTGGACTCCAATCAGGTTTCTCTGCACCCCCAAGTGCTACCTCTGCCTCATTGTTCCTCTCCTGAGCACAGCAGGCCCACTGACCACCCGACCTCTATGCTGAGTAGCCCTGAAGATAGAGGCAACAGCCTGTCGACAGTCCTGGAGACAGCAGCACCTTTTGTCAGTCACACAACCCAGTTACTGTCTGCCAATATGGATTACCTGCATCCCCAGACTATGGTTCACCTGGAAGGCTTCACAGAGCAGAGCAGCACCACAGATGAGCCCTCCACAGAACAGGTTAGCTGGGAAGAAAGTCAAGACAGCCCTCTCTTCAGTGGCAATGAGGTGCCATATAAGGACTCCCAGCTAAGTAGCGCAGACCTAAGTTTAATTAGTAAACTTGGTGACAACACTGGGGAGTTGCAGGAGAAACCGGACCCATTACCTGTAGCCTGTCGACTCCCACATAGCTCTAGTAGTGAAAACATAAAGGGTCTCAGCCACAGCCCTGGTGTGGTGAAGGAGCGTGCTAAAGAAATCGAGTCTCGAGTGGTTTTCCAGACAGGGCTCACCAAACCATCTCAAATGAGGCGCTCAGCTTCTCTCGCCAAATTAGGTTACTTGGACCTCTGTAAAGATTGTTTACCGGAGAGGAAGCCTGCCTCCTGTGAATTCCCTCATCTCAAACTGCTTCAGCCTTTCCTCAGAACAGACTCAGGCATGCACGCCATGGAGGACCAAGAGTCCCTAGAAAACCCAGGTGCCCCCCACAACCCAGAGCCCACCAAGTATTTTGTAGAACAGCTCACAACAACAGAGTGTATTGTGCAGAGCAAGCCAGTGGAGAGGCCCCTTGTGCAGTATGCCAAAGAATTTGGTTCCAGTCAGCAGTGTTTGCTCCCCAGGGCAGGACCTGAATTGACTAGTTCTGAAGGAGGCCTTCCCGTGCTACAGACCCAGGGACTACAGTGTGCATGCCCAGCCCCAGGGCTAGCCGTGGCACCCCGTCAGCAACAGGGCAGAACTCACCCCCTTAGGAGACTGAAAAAGGCAAATGACAAAAAACGGACAACCAACCCCTTCTATAATACCATGTGATTCTGAGCCTACACATGTGACTTTCTAGAAGAAAAGTTTGTAAAAGGGGCAGGTGTAATATGTAAGGAACATGCACTTTATTGGTTAATTTTATAATATTTTGGTCATTTTACTGTTTCTGGCGCATGCAGGGTTTGGTTTTTCAGTGTGTATGTGTGTGTGTATATGTAAGGGGAAAGAGAGATTGATCTGGATGGCAAGACCGTTTATCATTTTTTATTTAAAAAAAAAAAATCAAACCTCAAAAAAAAGTCATTTCCAGAGAACACCTTTATCAAAGGCAAATTGCTGTTTTTCAGTCAGCTGCCACCTGTTTCTCCTTTTGTCCTGTGAGAAAAGGCATAGTTGCTTGATTGAGGGAAGGAAGCAGATTTGAAGGCCTGGAGATAAAGCTGGGAATTGGAAGTGTTCCCCCACCTTTGTGATGATGGTTTGGTTTCCAAACCTGAGGCATCGAATGGGCTAAAGGGCAGCCAGAGGTCAGAGGGCTCTCAGCCTTCATCCAGTGGCAGCCCTTCAGAGTTCCTGAAAGAGGCAGGTTCTGCTGTGCTTTAAAAGAGGGTCTTTGGTATTCAAGTGTGTCATTACAGTAAGGCATGATAATGGCTGGCTCTGCAAATTCATCTTACAGTTTTTTCCCCAAGAAAAATATTTTCGAAATGAAATTAAAAGAGGACTCCAAATGAAATCCAAGTGGTCTTCTGTAGAGGAAAGCGTGATAAGAGGAGGAAGACATAAAGTTGGGGTTGGAGAGGCTGCTGCCCAGAAACTGCTGGGGCGGTAGGATCCACACAGGTGGGCCTCTTGTTTCTCCCTGCCAGAAAAATGTGCTCTGTAGGGTCCTCCCAACTAAAACCACAACAGTGACATGTTTGAAAAGCAGCAATCGAAAGTCAGTGTGTTCTTGTAAAATGAATACGCATGTAGGGTTTTAACCCTTCCACTACTTGAATAATTATTTGGGCCTTCTGAGTTTAATGGCCATATTTTCTTCCAGTTTATGTTCCTTCCCAGTGCTTGTTGCCCCCATGCTGCCTTTTTTTTAATTTCATAGATTATATTTGAATTGTTACCGTACATATGTTTAACACCATTGAATGCAACGTTTTCTTTTCTGTATTATCACTGTTAACACTTGACTTTTTTTTTCCTTTTCCTGGAAGGTTTGTCCTTTCTCTAAAGTTTATACACAGTATTTATGTACATAATATTGTCACTGCCTTACAGTGTTTTGTTGTTCATGTGGTAGGGTATTTTTTGATTTATTCTTTTTAAGAAGTAGAGTTGCAACTGGAAAACACATAGACACCAGAAATAAAACTGTTGGGTGTTGATAGGAATCTGTACAGTATGTTGATGGTGGTTGTAGTTGTTCAAATTGAGACTTCTAATCACCAGCTCCTGCCAAATGATGCATTAGTAACTTCTTCCTCAGAGACACCCTGAAGGCTCCCATTAAGTCACAGTGTAACTGAAAGCTAATTTTTCTTTGAGACTGAAATCCCAGAACAGTGTTTGCCAGTATCTCAACCACAGCCAGGAAGTATATGTGAGCTGCCCAGAGTGGAAGCTCCTAGTGGAGGCTGAAGGCCACAGGAGCAGTCTAAGCCAAGGGCAAGTGCCCACAGCGACTCCATTTAGGATGCTGTCGCTTTGCTACTGTTGTGGAGATTCTTAACATAGGAGCACCTGCCATAAACAAGCCTCTTGTAGCTTCTTACAGAAAACAGATTTAGCCTGGCATGAAACACCTCTGTGGCTCATTAAAACTGAAGAGGCTTGCAGATTTGCTTTCTGTTAGCTTTTGTTGATGTCCACATTATTGAGGATTGACTGAGTACAGACTGGAGACAGGTTTTTGGCTCTTTGCAGCACTGAGAGGAAAATACAAATGCATAGACTGTCAACGTGATGTCAGAGGCCAGAGTTTGACAGGGCAGATGGCAGGGCAGCATAAAAGATACAGAAAAGGTAGACTGGGGACAAAGAGCAGTTGTGAAGTTGTATGGAAGCCAAGGCTGGGTCTGACGTCACTGCCAGGAGGCAGGCTGGACAGAAACCACTTGCTAAAAGCACCTTCATGGTGTAGTGATTATGTGTACCCTGTGCTGTTGCTCAGTAGTTTCCTTGAATGTTCAAGTATATCATCCACACAGTTTTGTGATTCCTGGATATTTGTGTGTTGTAAAGTGTTTTTGCTAGGTGGTATGAACCAGTGTGAGGAGGCTTGAGACAGGGTTATGGATTTCCAGGACTCTTTCATCTAGACTGCCCTGCCTTGAAGCAGTGCCACTACCAATATGATGGGGAAGGGCAGGCAATTGTGGCAGGGTGGGGAGAAGATTTGCATTGGAAGTTAAGAGAGTGGCATCCACTCCTGGTAACCCCTTATGATGATGACATCCCATGCATTAAGAAGTACAAGCAGGACCAAAGTTTTGGACTGTTCCCTTTTCTCCCCACCACTGTGTTTAATGCTCACTCACTGCATTAAATAAGAACAAAGATGGGACAAAACCCATGAATGCTCTGGGTGGGGGGAGGACAACTTTTTTTTAAGAGCAGAAGAAACAGTCTTTCTACCTTTTTATAATTACATGTTGTATCATTTAGTTTACCTGCCTAAATAAACACCTTCTACAGAGTGTAATTTAGCCATGCCAAGGAGTTTTTCCAGCCCTTTCAGACTCCCAGAATTGGGTGTTCCTGAGTTATTTACATAGCTGAGCAATGTCCAGGGGAGGTGCATAATGAGCTGTCAAGGACTTTCCATACTTCCTTCTTTTCATACTCTTATAATCTCCAGTGGCCTTTTTCCCTTTTCTTCTGTTCATGGAAAGCCCAGACCTGCAACAGCAGATTTGATAGACTGGCCAAGATGAACAGGAAAAACCATGACCTCTTGCCCAGTGCGTCTCTCTCTCACTCTCTTTCTCCCTCTTTAAACCACCATATACTCTTGGAGTTATTCTGGAGGAGTGTGTGTGCAAGTGTACACATATGTGTACATGCATAAAAAGAGTTGATATTTTGGTGTGTGGGGTAAAAGCCCCAGGAGTATACAGAATTTGAGCTGAACCTGGTCAGTAGAAAGGGAAACCCCAACCCTTTCTTGATTTTTGGAAACACCTAGGAGTAATGGATATTATAGTAGAAGTGTAGTACAGTAATATTCACCTCTCCTCATTTTAGTTGCCTTTCAGATGCTAAATGTTTAGGATCATTCCTCCCTTCTTAGTCTCTTTGGGATCTTTAGTATTTTCCTGGTTCTGTGTCTTTATCCCTACTGATATTTCCTCCTCATTTTGCAAACTACCCAGAGCTCCAAGGACAGCCTGAAGATCTCAGTGCCTCAGTCTCTGAGGTCGGTCTCCTGCTCACAGGCCCCAGACAGATGCTGTTGGGTAAACCCAAAGCTTCCTCGAAGAAGCTTCTGAGATGTAGCAGGTCACAGAAGTGTTCACCTGTTTCATCTGAGGATTTCAGTTGTGAATTGATCTAGGCATGTTTGGTAAAAATGTTTTTGTGAGAGTTTTTTTTTTTTTTTAAGAAAGCATTATGCAAAAAGTCACTTTTAAGGGCATTTAAAATTTTTTAAATAAAGCCATTCTTTGGCTTTTTTGGACTATTTGTGGATACCTTGTTTACATTTTGAATATTAAAATGTGCATCATCTTGTTGGCCACTCAGTCCTGCAGGCTTCTGTGCCCTGGCTGTCCTGTGTCCTCATGCAGAGCAGTGCCATAACGGTCAGCCCTTGTGAGTAGGTGGGCATACCCTGAAGCTGACTTCCATCTGTGTCCTGCACTCCCAGCCAGCACTCCCTATGGAAATAGTTGTCATTTCCTCAGTGATGGTATGTCTTATAGTGATGGTTGTAATGATGAATGGCTAGTGTCATTTTGTTTAATTTTGTTTTGCTTTTTGATGGTGGATAAGATGAAATTTTAGCTGTTTCAGTACCAATCCAACTTAAAAGCATCTTGGACTTTGTTTTCCCTTCCAAACTAAAAGATCAAGGCATGTATTAGACACAAGCATATTTGCTGCCTCCACTCCTCTGACACGCGTATTAGGAAAAGGCCTGTCACCAAAGCAGGAAGCTGCACACTCCTAACCCTTCTCCCAGGGTGTGGAGTCCCTTGACGCCATGAAGAGCTATTGCAAGGTGCTTCTGTACTTTTCCAGCCTGGAAATGGAGGGTGACTGGCCCTGGCTCCTGCTATGAGAAGAGAACCAGCCTCATTTTCTCAGTGCCCCAGAGATCTAGGACAGGATTTCTAAACTGGAATCATCTTTAATCAGCTTGAAGATCCCCAAGAGGCATTTGACTGGTACTGCCATCTGTGTCCTCAAAGCAATACTGGTGGCAGTGTCCTGTGTACACATGCAGAGCTAATACCCAAACTAAAAAGTGGGTAACTGGCCCTGAAGTGCTTCCCAATCAGTAACCCCACAGGGAAATGTTTGATTTTTATGTTTTGTTGGATTTTGCTTTGCTTGGCATATCTAAAGGTGCCTTTTCTTCTTTTTTTTTTTTCTGCTTTGTTTTGTAGGACTTGTTCTAAACATGGAAAACAAGTCCAGAAGATTCCCTCTGACTGTTACCTTTGCCCCAAGCCACCCCAAACTTTTATGCTCACATTTTATTAAAGCAGGTGCTCCCTGGAATCTCTGGGACCTTTTTGAGGCATTTGAAGCAGAATATAGAGTGGTCTCATCTCCTTCCTTAATCTTCCTGGTGGTTGGGATGTTCCACTTGTATCATAGATTTTTTTTATTACTGATGTGCTCCGCTGTTTTTAAATGTGAACTTGTGCGCAAATGTGCAGATTAAATGTTCTTGTTACAGATTGAATAAATTTTTATTTTGAAGATGAAACGTGTATGTCATCAGATGCAACAAAGGAGGGAGGTGCTGGAGAAGTGTAAGGGTTAGAAGAGGGAACACAGTGAACAAGCAGTAGTTCTCAATGATTCATCCCAGTCATGTCACCCTGAAGAGAGAGCTGAGCCCTCAAAAATAAATAAAACTTGCCACTTTCCACAAAATAAAAGACTAGATAGAGATAGGATCACTAAAGATTATTTCAGGCAGTGTGGCTCCAATCAAGTGACCAAGCTGTGAACATGCCAGGTTAAGGAGGCACTTGCCAATGCCACCACCTGAATGTTTGTTAGAAGAATGAAAAAGCAAAGGGACCAAAATTCCTCCACCATCTGTGCTGCAGAGTGACTGATCTGGGACAGCTGTGGTCACCTGCACCAACAGACTGGATTTGTTTGGTGGGTGACCTCTCTGGACATAGTGGGAAAGAGCTAACAAGCTTTCAGCTCAAGGCATCTCAGCCCACTGAAAAATTTCTAGAAATGGTACATGAATTTCCAAAGAAAGAAAAGCTTATTACTCCCACCATTAGAAGAGAAACATTGGTGTCACTGATGTAGGAGAGAGAGGGGGCCAAAAGGCAGTTCTGTAAAATGGCCTAGGGGGTATCCCCACTTCTCCCACCTTTCCACACAGATTTATCGTGAGATGTTTAGTGGTGCCATTCATCACATACAAGGGCGTGCCATATCTAGGGAGAGCTCAGTTTCCAGTTCCCAATTGCTAACAAAATTTACTGAAGTTCCCCCCAACCAAAAAAAGAAAAAACACAGTGCCTTGAACTAAAGTCAGCCTGCTTCATTCTGAATCATCCGTATCAAGTGGGAGGGCCACAGCGCTGGTCTTTAGCTGGAGTGTTTGATGGTGAAGGTAAGGTCTTTCACAAAATATTCTAAGGGTGCCTGGGATCCCTGACCAATCTAGATAACCTCAGTCTTGGCTTTCTAGCCAAAGCAGATGGACCAAATCATGGTTAAGTTTCCAGACTACCTCATCCAGAAAATGGCTTCTTAAAAGATGAAATCCATGGCTGTCTTCTATGGATTGCAGTTCAGAGCTAACCGTTCAAAAGGGAGGCACCAAGCCCAAGTAGCTTCTTCCCCTGATTGGTTCTTCTTGCCTTAACTCTGCCCACTCACAGCTCTGCCAGGCCTTGGCAGCCAGAAGAAGGCTAGAGGGAAGAGCTGAGCTACACCAGGCCCAAGCAAATATCTGAATCCCTGTACACAGAAAGCACTGCCCTTCCTAGATGATGGAACGGAAGCGAGGATGCATTGATGCATTCCTGCTTCCTAGTCCCAAGCCCTTTCCTCTAGAAGGGAGTCTCCTGTTCTCTTTAAATAGAAGGAGGGTGGCAGTAGTAGGGAAGGGGCTATTTCAGAGGTGGCACCACATCAAATCTCTACTCTGCTAAGGAGTGGTGCAGAGTTGGAAAGAATCTGACCCAATTCTGTTCATTTTACATCCCAGAGAACTGTAAAAATATGACAATCAAGCCAGGACTGGAACCAGGTTTTTAATTCATGCCAGGCATCCTTTCCTCTGTGCCACACAGTATAAACTCTCAGTTATGCTTTAGCTTAGCACATGTGAGATAAACTGGGACTGTCCTTCAGGGAGAGGTAGAAATGAATGGTGCTAGAAAGCATGGACCAGATGCCAGACCACTTGGGTAAGAATGGTAGCTACATCAACTACCAGTTGAGGTTGTGATGGGTAAGCCAGCTAACCTCTGTGGCTCCATTTCCTCAACTGTTAAATAGGGATAATAACAGGACCCACCTTAGAGGATTGTTTTTTCTGTTTTGTGGTGTTTTCTTTTTTGCTATTTTTTTTTTTTTGAGACAGAATCTCACTCTGTCACCCATGCTAAAGTGTGGTGGTACCATCTCAGCTCACTGCAACTTTCGCCTCCCAGGTTCAAGCAATTCTCGTGTCTCAGCCTCCTTAGTAACTGGGATTACAGGCATGCACTACCACACCTGGCTAATTTTTGTATTTTTAGTAGAGACGGGGTTTCACCATGTTGGCCAGGCTGGTCTCGAATTCCTGACCTCAGGTGATCCACCCACCTCAGCCTCCCAAAGTGCTGGGATTACAGTCGGGAGCCATCACGTCTGGCCTAGAGGAGTATGAAATTGATAGGTATAAAGCCCTTAGAACAGTGCCAGTGCCTAGCACATAAGCATGGGTTATTGTTGTAAAGGAGCAACTGAGTCACTCAGGTATTTTCCTCCTAATCATGTGCCTGGAATCTTTAGGTAAAAGAGCGATGACTCATGTACCCTCATACCCTGCCCCTGCACCCCTATGCCAGGAGTTATTTCTGGAACACTCGTAACAGTTTTTGATTCTGTTCCCCACAAGCCACTGACTCTTCTACAAGAGAAACAAAGGAGCCTTGCGGGGCTCCTCATGGTTTCACCACCTTCCCTCGCCTTTCTCCCCAGTGCTGGTCTCTGCCCTCCAGAAAGCTGTGTTCCATTCACTCCCAGGTGTGCCCTGGAGAGTGGAAAGTAATAACTGGCCCCATGATGCCCTTATGAGCCAAAGGAAGAAATCCAGGCAATGTGCAGACACTGGGTAAAATGGAGCTACGGCACTGGTTGGTCTTCACTGGCTGTATTTTGATCAGGTTCCCTTTAATCTCCTTGACCTCGGTCAACATTCAGTTCTGTGGGTATTGGAGGATATGGGGGAAGCTTACCTGGAACACAGTCGGGCACCAATTCAAACAAGGCACAGAAGACATTAGGAGTCTGACCTCTGGGCTGGCTGCTCTGACCCCTAAAATGTGACTAGAGATCTGTGCCAGCCTCTCCCCCCTGCATCTGGGAGGGGAGGGAGTGTCAGGTGGATTCACTTTACACTCAGTCCCCTCCTTGGTTTTTCAGCTGCTTCCTGCCCTGCTCCAAGGAATCCTCTCTAATGGGGGGAAATGCCTAGCACAGAGCTAGCATTTTAGGTTTCTCAAATGACCGCTTTTGCCATTCATAACAATAACCAACATTCACAGCCCTGTGTCGGGAGCCCTCGCACGTGCCCTGGATCAGGATCAGCCTGGGTCCTCATCTTCTAGGGCCTGTTTCCCCCAGGGAGGCCTGAACGTGCAGTCTCGCAGTCCCGGCCGGTCAGGACAGCTAAATTGGGAGAGCAATTGCGGCTGGAATGCTGGCGGAGGCACCTGATCTCGCACGGCTGCCCGCTCTAGGGGCGTGCGCCCCCTCACCGGCTCCCGCGTCGAGCGTCCTGCTGTGTCTGCGAACCCAAGCCTCCCCAGCCTACTCAGGAGTCACGGAGGGAGGGACGGAGCGTGCGCACCCCGCACACAGCAGCACAACTTTTGAGGCTTTTCCGAGGCCTACGGAAGCTCGGAGCGGATCGGGAGCGCTCGACTTTCCCGCCTCTGGAGAGGACAGGGCGGCTTTGGCCCTGGCCCCGCCCCTACGCTAGGCCCCGCCCCCTCAGGTTGATGGCAGCGGCAGCTGGGGCTGCAGCAGCGCCCGGCCCTGGAAAGCTGCAGGCAGCAGCCGGAGCGCGGAGCCGGACGCCCGGGTCCCAGACGCTGCGGACACCCAGAGAGGCGGCTCCTTCGTCCTGACGCCTTCCTCGTCCCCCAGCGCACTCGGGCCCCCTTCGCAGAGGAGTCGCAGCGTGACCGCCCCGCAGCCCGCTCAGGACCAGGTACCCAGCCCCCCACACCCGGCCGCCACCACAGCCGGCGGAGCGGACGGGGTCCCTGAGGGGCAGAGGTCTGCGCCCCCTCCTCTCGCGACGCCAAATTCGGTTTCGGGCAGGAAGGACGTGGTGTCTATATTTGGCCGGACATCGGCCAGCGTGCCGGGAGGGAGCAGACACCTCGTCTCGAAAGAACGCAGTGCCTGGGCAGGAGGCTGGAGAAGGGTGCGGGGAGGCCGGGCCTCAAGCTCGGGGCCGCAGAAGCGCCTTGAAGGGCAAACGGATGCTGGGGCTGGGGTGGGGCAGGAGCCACTGGCTGGGGCTTTGAGAGTGTTCAGTATGTCCTCTAGGGAGGCCCTAGCTGGAGAAAAGGCACCTCACCCTCCCCACCCCTGCAAATCTGGCCTGGCTGTGGCGGGGGCATGGGTGGAGGGTGGGGTTGAGGACTCCACCCCTAGAAGAGTTCACTAGGAAGAAGGCCCAGCCAGGGCAGGGGACCCAGAGGAGAAACCCGACAAACGAATGGTAGGCAAAAGCCGGAAGACCAAGATCAAGGCCTCCTAGAGAAGCCAGTGTAGGAAGGAGTGGAAGATGAGAGATCCACCCCACTCTGTGCTGCCACCCGTCCCCCAAGGCATGGGAAGAAATTGATGAAAAGAGTCGCAGAAAGGACTCAGGTTGGCTGACAGGAGGAACCTTCCCCTTGGCAAATTTTAGAAAAAGGCAAAACCCCATCTGCCTGAACTATGCCAGAGATGCAAGTTTGGGATCCTGTGGAGGCTGCAGTCTTCGCCTTATACCTGGCTTTAAGCCAAGATCCAATGGTCAAGGCCTCTGCTTC
Organism: Cacajao melanocephalus; assembly: GCA_963573385.1. Lineage (NCBI taxonomy): Eukaryota > Metazoa > Chordata > Mammalia > Primates > Pitheciidae > Cacajao > Cacajao melanocephalus. The sequence continues at coordinate 60,243 of CAUYLG010027163.1, forward strand.
TGGACAGGTGCCTCTGAGAGCTACAGCTACTTCTATGAAGAGATGCTCATCAAGGCCGGCAGTGGGGGTGCTCGAGGGCAGTGTGGCATTGAGGTTCTTCCCAAAAACTTTCCAGCGTCCAGGAAGTTGTCAGTCCCTTAGGCTCTACAATCTCCTCAGCCTGGGTCTCTATGGAGAAGCGGGACCCCAAATCCTAGCCCCTTACATTAAACAACATTTTATACAGCAAATAACTTTCCCATCCTTTGACCACCTTGAAGAAAGCTCCCTGCTTCTAGGACCAGATTCTATATGGATTTATACCTGAGTCCTGGCCAGATATCCCTTCTCACTGGCCACCTCTCCACTCCTCCCGCCCACAGCTCACAGGACTAAGGACCAAAGGCATTTCTGGGCACTAAGATCCTACCTCTGCCCGCAGCTATGAGCAGACGTGTGGTTCGGCAAAGCAAGTTCCGCCATGTGTTTGGGCAGGCAGCAAAGGCCGACCAGGCCTATGAGGACATCCGTGTGTCCAAGGTCACATGGGACAGCTCCTTCTGTGCCGTCAATCCTAAATTCCTGGCCATTATTGTGGAGGCTGGAGGCGGGGGTGCCTTCATCGTCCTGCCTCTGGCCAAGGTGAGGGACCAGGGAAAGGAAGCAAGTGGGAGGACACTGGCTGGGGCCCCTGGGGACTCCAAGCATCCTGTGTTCTTACCTAGTTCCATTCCACAGTTAGGAGAAGCGTCTGTGCGGGTTGGCTCCTCCCTGTTCCTCAAGCCCTCAAGGACCAGAAGGGAGGCCACCCCATCCCACTCTAGCATCATGGTGGCCTACTCCCACCCCCTAGCCCATCACCTCTCCATGTACCATCCCATTCACAATAGGGACCAGGAGGGAAGCTGGGTGATAGAGATGGTTGGGACACAGCACAGCCAAACCTGGCCAGATTCCGTCTCTGCCTCCCCTCATCCCACATCCCCTCTTGTTTTGGGTCTGGAGATCCTCCTCCCTAGCCCAAGATGACCATTTGATTAAGTCACATCCCAAGCAGCAAATTGAGGACAGGGTCAGGCTCTATCCAAAGAGTCCCTGGTTACCTCCAAGGACTCTTGCAGTGAAGTCAAAAGAAAGGGAAGGGAAAGGAATGACACACAAGGCCAGAGCCCTCCCTACCCTCAGGATGGGGACCAGGCAGTGACTGCCAGGTTAGTGTCATAACCTTAAGCCCCTTGGCCATCCACATCCCAAGGATGACTCTCCCCCGACCCCCAAGGTATGACCTTGACCTGGATTCTGGCCCCTACAGCTTGTTAGGGGAGGCTCCACAGGTGGCAGGGTCAGGAAGAGGCCTGACAAAGCCAGTGACTCACCCCAGGCAATGCAGACACCATCCAGGGACACAGGCCCCAGGGCTCAAATTTCAGCTGGAGCTGTCTCCTCCCCCAATATGTCTGCTCTTTCAGTACCACATAGCCACCCTCTCCCTGCTGCCTGGTCTGGACCAGTGCCTGCCCCTGTAGAGGCCTCAGAGCCCCCACAAGCTGCCTGTGAAGACCGAAAAATAGGTGGGCCCCAGCTCCCATTTGGGGATAGTAGGCACCAGGACTGCTTGCTGCTTAGAAGAGGTCTGCCAGAGGAGGCCAGGAAAGGGCTGTCCGGCACTATACTATACTCACCTAGACCTCTTCCACCAGGGGATTCCCACAGACATTTCAATAGAACAGGCTCAAGAGGCCTCCTCCAAGTAGGTGTCTTTGGAAGAGCCCTGGGCTGGAAAGTTCAAATCTCAGCTCTACCAGTATCTTGTTATGTGTCCCTAGTGAAGTCATCTTACCTCTCTGTGTCAGAGCCCCTAATATTAAATTATTTCAACTCTGTCTGCCTTCAGTAAAGTGCAGGAAGTGGACTGGTTGGGGTTAGAAGGGTGGAGAGGGGTCTGCAAAGAGAAAATAGATAATAGGGAATTGAGATGTAAACAGATCTGCTATCCAACCCCCAAAAAGCTCACAGGAGAGTAGCCCCATATCTTCCTCTCCAACCCCTCAGACAGGGCGAGTGGATAAGAACTTCCCACTGGTCACTGGGCACACTGCTCCTGTGCTGGATATTGACTGGTGTCCACACAATGACAACGTCATCGCCAGTGCCTCAGACGACACCACCGTCATGGTAGGAGCCAGGCGGCTACTGCTGGGCAGTTGAGTAGGGAAGGCTGCCTCACCTGTGCTGGGGAAGGTGCTAAGGATGGTAATAAGGGAGGTGCTGGGTCCCAGGGCCCTGCCCTGCACAGCTCCCAGACTATTTTTAGCTATATGCCCACCCCCTCCCAGGATGCACTGCTTAGGACTAATTATAGCCACGACCAACTTGAAGAGCGCAGAGCCATGCTCTGAAGTCTCCCTGCTGGAGTGAATGGGAGGTCTCTGGAGAGCTGGCAGCGCCCCCTTCTGGCTCCCAGCTGCTTCTGCCCTAGGCATGCACCACCACATCTTGCCCTGTATTTGACCCTTACCACTCAAGAGAGCCAGTAGGATTAAAGGAAGGTAGAGAAGGGCTGGCTCCTCATTCCACCCACCATATGCCTTTTCTTCCTACCCAGGTGTGGCAGATTCCAGACTATACCCCCATGCGCAACATTACGGAACCTATCATCACACTTGAGGGCCACTCCAAGCGTGTGGGCATCCTCTCCTGGCACCCTACTGCCAGGAATGTCCTGCTCAGTGCAGGTCTGGGAGCTAGGGAGGGTTCCCCCAAAGATGGGTGGGCAGTGGCAAAGGCCAGACCCAGGTGACCATGCCTGGCCACTCTGGGCAGGTGGTGACAATGTGATCATCATCTGGAATGTGGGCACCGGGGAGGTGCTGCTGAGCCTGGATGATATGCACCCAGACGTCATCCACAGTGTGTGCTGGAACAGCAACGGTAGCCTGCTAGCCACCACCTGCAAGGACAAGACCTTGCGCATCATTGACCCCCGAAAAGGCCAAGTGGTGGCGGTGAGTGCCTGGCCTGGCCACTCCCCAGCACCCCTGACCAGTGGCCAGCTGTCAGCACCCTGTACCCACCATCATCAGAGCCCCTGGTCCCGGCTTTCACCTGTCACATCCCTGCTCCAGAGACTAGCCCCCTTCCCCCGTCTCTGCAACCACAGGTCTCTGCCCTAAATAAGCCCCCAGCCTGCAATTCTCTGCCTGGCTCCTGTTCCCTCCCCTCCTTTGCACCTCAGAAGCTCAGAGAAGGGTTCCTCGCTTTGGGATTGAGGCGGGGAGAAGCTGGAAACTCCATCCTCCCACCAGAACCTGCATGAAACCTGAGCTCCGGGACCCCTCTCCTGTCAGCCGGCACCCAGACGCATCTTTCAGGGTCTGGGGTCTGACACTGGCTCGAGGCCTGGCCCCTTCTTGTGGACCCGCTGGGCGGGGGATGGGGGCAACCCTCACGCGTTGCTTATTCCAGCCAGGTGCCCTGGGAGGGCGACGGCCCTGGCCTTGCCGGCCTCAATCTAACCTGGGGTGCGGGTGCGTGGGGCGCGTGCATGTCTGCGTGGAGCACGCGCGCCGAGCGCGGTAGGGGCGGGCGTGCAGCGCTCTAACCCACTAACCCCGCGAGCAGGAGCGAGCCCGGCCTCACGAGGGCGCCCGCCCGCTGCGGGCTGTCTTCACCGCAGACGGGAAGCTGCTCAGCACCGGCTTCAGCAAGATGAGTGAGCGGCAACTCGCGCTCTGGGACCCGGTAGGCCAGGCCGCGCCCGCTCGCTCCTTCGCTGGGTCCGCCGGGAGGCGCCCTCCCGCGCTGTGGCTGGCGCCCAAGAGGCCCGAGCGGAGCTGGGAGCTCCCGTTCGGGAAGAGCCTCGCTGCGACTACGACATCCCCTGCTCTAGGGATCGGCCTTTGAGCGCGCTTAAGGGTTCGGGATCTGCTGAGGGCTGCGTGCCTCCTGCTCTCTCCAGGCCCGGATGCCCTCCAGGTCAGGGGCCAGCCGTGGCACTGCAGGAAGCTGAGTGCTTAGGCCCCTTTTGTCTCTTCCCCGCCTCCGCTCCCCCACCCCCCATCCCCAAGTCAGCAAGCTGGTTGCTCATCCCTCCATGCTCCTCAGGGCAGGCAGCTGGGTGATGCCCCTCCCTGTCTCCCCCTCCCCCCCAGGAGAGGTTTGCGGCCCACGAGGGGATGAGGCCCATGCGGGCCGTCTTCACACGCCAGGGCCATATCTTCACCACGGGCTTCACCCGCATGAGCCAGCGAGAGCTGGGCCTGTGGGACCCGGTAACACAGCTGGAGGCTTGGGGTGTGTGCCCCGGGGACTGGCATCACGGGAGAGGGGCCAGGCACCCCCCACCTGCAGGGCATGCCCACCTGGACAGGACTGAAGGCTGCTGCCACCTCTGCAGCGCCTGCCATCCTCACACCCACCCCTCTGCCCAGTTTTGCTGCGTCGCGTGAAGGATCCTGCGCTGGCGCCCCCACCTGGTGATGCCGAGTCCCTGGGGGTGGTTTGCTGTGACTGCATGCGGCGCGCAGCGGGTATATGTGCAGGGGAGGAGGAGCAATTGCGCAGGGGAGGAGGAGCGATGTGCCCAGGGGAGGGGCCTGCAACTCTGGTCACTAGAGGTTTGGGGCATACAATTTGAGTTGGGCAGGAAGCGTAAAGGAGCTTCTGGGGGTCCTGAAGTAGCACGGGAGGGGTGGGGGGCAGGGCTGGTCACGCCTCCTGTGCTCGGGCAGAACAACTTCGAGGAGCCAGTGGCACTGCAGGAGATGGACACGAGCAATGGGGTCCTACTGCCCTTTTATGATCCTGACTCCAGCATCGTCTACCTGTGTGGCAAGGTGCTCACGGCAGGGCAGGGAGGACAAGGGGCTGGATGGAGATGTGGAGGGCTTGGTCCGGCTCGCCTCTGAACCGACTGGTTTTGCAGGGCGACAGCAGCATTCGGTACTTTGAGATTACCGACGAGCCGCCTTTTGTCCACTACCTGAACACGTTCAGCAGCAAAGAGCCGCAGCGGGGCATGGGTTTCATGCCCAAGAGGGGACTGGATGTCAGCAAGTGTGAGATTGCCCGGTCAGCAGCCTTGGCCCCTTCCGAACACCTGCCCTCCTCTGCCCCCCACTCATGTCGGGTCCTAGCCATGGGGCTTCCCCAATAATGCAATGCTTTAGAAAAGGGGGGCAGAGGGATAGGACAGTTCTGTTTCAGTGCCAGACCCACCGCTCACTCGCCTGACATTCTCAACTTCAGTTTCCTCATCTATAAGATGATGGTGAACACACCGTCAGCGGTGTTTTACTACAGAACCAATAGTGTGTGCAATGTGCAATATGCATGATAGGCGCTCTGCAAATGTTGGCCTCCAAATCCCTTGGTCTCAGACAGGAGAAGTTAAGGACGTGGAAGTCTACAGGGGTGCTGAACCCTGCTCCCTTATAGGTTCTACAAGCTGCACGAAAGAAAGTGTGAACCTATCATCATGACTGTGCCCCGCAAGGTGAGGGGCCGGAGAAGGGTTGGGCAGGGCTACAAGGCGGAAGGGAGCGGAGCAGGCCCCGCACCTCTCTCACGCAGGTCCGCCTGTCCACCCACCCCCGCAGTCAGACCTGTTCCAGGACGATCTGTACCCGGATACACCGGGCCCAGAGCCAGCCCTAGAAGCGGACGAATGGCTAGCGGGCCAGGACGCCGAACCCGTGCTCATTTCACTGAGGGACGGCTACGTGCCCCCTAAGCACCGCGAGCTCCGGGTCACGAAACGCAACATCTTGGACGTGCGCCCGCCTTCTGGCCCCCGCCGCAGCCAGTCGGCCAGCGACGCCCCCTTGTCGGTAAGATCGGCCCCGCTGCACTCTGGCCCAATCTACATCTCCCCACTACCGCCCCTATCCTACACGGCCTCTCTGTCCTCCGCCCCAGCAGCAGCACACCCTGGAGACGCTGCTGGAGGAGATCAAGGCCCTCCGCGAGCGGGTGCAGGCCCAGGAGCAGCGCATCACGGCTCTGGAGAACATGCTGTGCGAGCTGGTGGACGGCACTGACTAGCTCCACACGCCAGGCCGGCGGAGCGGGGCAGGGCGGGGCGCACAAGCGCGGCCCCGCCCCGGCTTGTGGTCCCGGACTCCAGACCCCACCTTTCTGGGTTGGGGCCGGGGGCGGGACTGGGAAGATAACTCCGCCCCTCACGGGAGACCAGGACTCTAGGAGCGTAGGGGACACCCGCCTTGTCTGGGACTCGGCTGGAGCTGGCCTAGAGAGGCCTGGGGTCACGGGGGGCAGAGGGGGTTCAGCAATGGTGCTGCATAAGATGGTGCCCCCCTTTGTCCTCTGCCCAAGGCAGAGAAAGTGCTTAGTATTAGGGGGATGCTTGGGGATATTGGGGAACCTGAGCTTGACCTCAAATGGGTGGGGATTCAATGGGTCCCCCCAGGCTGGGGAAAATAGCCCTTCTCCTAATCAGCTCACTGGATTCCATCACCCTGAGCGGTAAACCCGATGGGCGTCACCCCAGTTCTGCAGACACATACACAACCCGTTTGCTGCAGAGCCGGACCCAGTGGCTACACCCACAGAGGTCTATGGTAGAGAGCTATCTCCTTCTTTCCACCGACAAGGGGCGAGGGTGGCTCCCTCGAGGCAGCCCCCGCGCAGAAATCTAGAGAGAACTGGCATGATGAACTAGGTTCATCTCACACACACACACTGCCCCCAACCCTCTGCCGTTGCCTTGACTCTGAGAAAAACAAGACGTACTGAATGAAATACTTTACTAAGTTTCAGTCTCTGCCTCCTGCATGGGTGGGGGTGAGGGGAATGAGACCCCCCAGCCTCTGCAAATGCCACCCCAGGCTCCTGGGAGACCTGGCGATGCACTCCTGGGCTCAGGAGCCACCAGGCAGCCTCTTACCCTAGAGCTCTCCCCACTCTGAGGTTCAGAAGGACCCCCAACCTGCACCGTAGGCGTTCCCCCAGTAAAGTCAGGTAGGAAAAGCCTCCAGTTTGAAGCCTCTTTTATTTGTGCCTCAGAATCAGTCTGGTGCCCCTGGCATCAGGGAAGGGAGTGGGAGAAACAATTTCTCTTTGTTCTTTTCTTCCATCCCTTTTTGTGTCCCTTCTGAGCCTCACTGGCTGAGCCGGGAAGGCCAGTCCCAGACAGGCCCAGGACAACAAGGGTATGCGGTGGGCCCCTGCCCCTGGCGGGGTCTGTGCTTCTCTGGGTAGGTGAGGTGGGGCAGGGGAGAGCCGGGGGTTAGCACCATTGGATGAAAGGTTTTAGAGTCAGTCCCCGTGTGGGGGCAAGTGATCCGATATACAACCACAGAGGCTAGCAGCAGCTGGTGGGAAGGGGTGGGGGTGGCGCCAGGGCCCTGGGCGAGCCCTTTGTGTCCAGTCTAGTCGGTCTAGTGCTTACCCAAGCCCAGTATGCTCCCCACTCTCCGAGGCACCATGAGGGAGTCAGGGCTTGCCCAGGCCAGGGGGCTACGTTGGACACACTCCCTGATCACAAAAAAAAAAAAAAAAATGTGCCTTGGGGGATGGGACTCCAACTTCTGGCTGCCCAAGAAGTTGGGACCACCCTGAGACCCAGGACCGGTGTGGGGGCTGGGGGAGCCGGGCACCCCGCTAAGTGCACTTGACGCTGAAATGCCGGGGTGGGGGAGGGGCTGGGCCCTTGACGTGCTGGTTTGTGTCTGGGACAAAGCAGCGACACAGCACGCGGGGAGCTCAGCTGCCCCCCAGGGGTGAAGAGCAGAGATGCAAAGGCTTCAGGGGCGGTGTCCTGGAGTGGGGTTAGTGAACAGAAATGCGGACCAGCCAGAAGGAGCAAGGGATGGGGACAGTGCTCCTCTAAGGATTAATCATCTCCCCCTCAGGATCGCCTGGCTCCGCCCTTGGACAGATCTGAGCCCAGGGGACCGGGCTGGCTGGGGATCAGCAAAGCAGGGGACCAGGCCGTGCCAGCTGCCTCCAGGGCCCTGGCCTGGAAAGGTACTCCGCTCCCATGCCGAATCCCTCCCCGAACCGTGCCTGGTACGCTGCTGCACCCCCGAGGTGGTGGCTCCGGTCTCCAGCAGCCGCTCGGCAGACGCGCAGGCTCCAGTCTCTGGGCGTGGCGCAGGCGAGGGGCCCAGCAGGGGGCGCTACTGCTCGGTCAGTGAGAGCCTCAGGATGCGCTCCAGCTCCTCCTCCTCCTGGCGCGCGCGCCGCCGCCGCTCCTCCTGCTCCTGCGCCGACAGTTCCATCGCCAGCCGCAGCTGCTCGTCGTAGCTCCGGAACATGTGGCGGCCGGAACCCGGTCCCGGGCTGGGCCGAGGACTGGGCACTGACGCTGGGGGCGCAGGCTGGCGCTGTGGCGTGGGCGGGGCGCTCCTGGGGGCGGGGAAGGAATGTCGCGGGCTCCCGGACGCACCCACCCATCGGCTGGGGCCGGGACGTGGCGTGGAGGCTCCAGGGAGGCGCAAGGCCAGCACCCTCTAGTGGAGGCGGTCAGTCCCGCGTCGCCCTGGCCCCCAAATGGTCGTAGCAGAGCCCAGACCCTACCAAGTTCTCTCCGTCAGTGCCTGGGGAGAGTCTGAACACTGCAGTGAGACCTCGATCCCTGCCCCCTGCCTGCCGCCTCGGAGCCAGGAAAGGGTGGTGGCGGAAACCATCCTGATACCAGGAAGGTCCCTCCCGAGGGCTTCGCGGGTTCTCTGAGCTGTGTCCTGGGTTAGGGGAGACAAGATCCTCTCCGGAGGATTCTCTCCAGCCCAGAGGGCACTGACCTGTCCTGCCGGCGACTCTCGTAGGACATGGGGTGGGTGCCTGGCTTGCTGTTGGTTAGCGCCTCCCAGATGGTGACCTGAGGGGAGGCGTGGGCGTTAGCCGGGGCGGCGCCACATTCCCGTGGCCCCGCGTACCTGCGGAGACGCACCTGGTCATACTCACTGCCCGCCTCAAGCAGGCTTTGCTGGATGGCGAACTGCAACAGGTCGTCGTCATCGTCGCGGGTCGCCGCCTCCCGCTGGCCGCCCATCACGCTGTAGCCACGCGGGGCCTCGAACAACGCCGGGGATATCTCGCAGCCGCGGCAGGAGGCTGGGGGCGCAGGGCTGGGTCAGGCACGGCTGGGTGCGCCCCCTCCCCCAGCCCACGGCCAGGAGAGCCGTGGGGGCAGGCGTTCTCGTGGGGAGGGGGCCTCACTCGTGGAGCTGGAGCTGCTGACGCTGGAGGAGTCGCTGCCTGGGGAAGGCGTCTCGCTGCTGGGGCTGCCTCGCACCGATGGCACCGGCTCGTCGCAGCCGTTGAGGTTCCCAAAGGTGATGCGGGCATTAAGGATGTGGAAGATCGGGATTTCTGAGGATGAGGAAACCATCAGGCGCCACCACCCACCCCCTCACAGCTCAGCCTCAGCCCCGCCCCGCCCTCATCTAAACCCCGGCCGGCACGCCACGGGCTCAGGGGAAATGGCCATGAGGTCTCACCAATTTTGACCGGAAAGCCAGGAGGCAGGCGCAGGGTGATGAAGTCCCGGAGCTTGGCAAAAAGCGCATTGCTGACGGCCATGAGGTCAATGATGGGGGCCACCTGCTCACACAGGGACAGGGGATGCTCCTCACACAGCCACAGCTTGGCCTTGAACCTGCCCCCGCCAGATCCCAAGGGGTGAGGGACACTGCAGGAAGCCATGGCCTCCCAGCATCTGCTGGAGCCCCAGCCCTCAACCCTCCCAGCACCGGCAGGGGCCTCACTTCTGTGTCTTGGTGGTCAGTTCCATGGGGCGGCCCATATCACGGTTGCCCAGCTCAAAGTTGGGGTTGAAGTATTCTTCTGCAGTGATGGCAGTGGGGTTGGCTTGGCTCAGAGTCTGAGTGATCAGGGTCTGTACCACATGGGGAGGGGCCCAGGAGCTCCCCTCAGTTCCTGATGCCAGGCCAGCTCATTTGGTGCCACAGGGCCCCCGAGCTGTCCCCTCTGCCAGTGTGGCACTGACATGGCCTTGGGCATTGTGGAAAGGAGGTCCGCATAGGCCATGCTAAGCAGGACACCTCCCAAGCCTCCTCCTGAGTCACATCCACACCCCTCCACTTAGGGGCACCCCTGCACACACTCACCCCATTTTGGGGGCCCCCGTGCTGCTCAGCAATTCCCAGGAAGGACTGCAAAGGCGTCTTACAGCCTACAAGAAATGTGGCATCTCAGAGGACACCGCAGCTCCACACACACCTGGGCACCTCATCAGAGGTGACAGCATCCAAGACCTAGGGAGGAGGCCGGTTCCTGGAGTGGGGCCTGCTCACCCAACCACATACCCAGGCACCTTCACCTGAAGGGGACTGAGGGCTCCAAGGGCCAGGGGCCAGGGCCTCTGTGCACACAGGTTAAACAGTAAAGTAGGCCTAGGGCTCAGGAGCAACTTTCAAAAGTGCAACTCTCCAGCTTGGTGACCCTGGACACTAAGCGCCTGCCCTCGGTGAGCATTTTGGGGTGTACGGGTGCACATATGTGTTATGCTTCAAGCACTCTTATATTTATGGCTTCATTTTGTTCCCCTGTGAGGTAGAAATTATGCCTTTTCACCTTGGATACGGTATCTGGTACCCAGAGAATCAGGTGTGGCATCAGTGGGCATACAGAATCTGTAGAAAGGTCCTCCAACTTTCTACCTAGGATATGTCCCACTAGAACTAGAATGGCCAATAAATGGCATACATGACCTTTCTCTCCCCTCCCAAATCCAAAATTGACATTAGTAATCACTTGTAGCATGCCTCTCCACTGAACCCAGATGAGTCCTTAGAATCTTCTTAGTACTCTAGGTAGCCACTACCAATCATTACGGCTTGGCACCTGAATTGAAATCTATTTGCCTGAATAAAGCAACTGGGCTCTTGCTAGGATGCCAGTGGGAATACTGATGGAAGCGCTGAAGTGGGAGCTGGTTCCTGCAGTCCTGCAATACCTCTCCCCATCCACCTCTGCCTCATTACCTTTGACCTTGCCCTTGTGCTGTTCTGAAAGATGCTCTGTCCGTGTCCGGGTGATGAGCTCCACGTTGGATGCCCCATATACCTGGGGACAGATGAAGAAGGGGCTTATAGGAAGTTATGGTCCCCACTGTGTCTTACCCCCAAGGGCACTGGCAATACTTCCTGTAAGCAAAGCGTCCTGGAGAGACTCTGCTCCAGGCCTTTGGTTAAATAAATACATCAGGTCATTCATTCATTCACTTATTCACTCAACAAACATTTTTTCGAGGAGCCTTTATGTGCCAGGCATTGAGGTAGGCATCAGGGATACGGTGAACAAGCCAGACATGATCCCTGCCCTCCTAAGGCTTACGATCTCTATAAGGAGACACAAAAATGGAGTTATAACAGCATGATCCATGTGTTGGTGGGGGTAGCACAGAGGCCTTCCCAGCCTACAGAAGTAGGGGAGGCTTTTAGAGGAGATGCCACACACAGAACCCATGACATTTGTCAGTTCCTGCTTTCATGTGCTGGGCAACATAGGGGTCTCAGAGTGACAGGCAGAGTCTTTTTAGGGATACGAACCACAGCTCTGCCACTTAACTGCTGTGTGACCTTGTACAGGTCACAGAACCACTCCAAGTCTCTATTTCCTCATTATAAAATGGACTGATCATCCCTACTTCCTGGGGTTGCTGTGAAGATTAAATGGGATGCCAAGGAAAGGACTCAATAAACATGTGTAAAATAGGAATACTAATAGAACAGCACCTACAGAAAGGGTTGTTGTGAGGATTAAATGTGTGCTTGTGCACACGCCCTGTGTATACATCCATATAAAATACCAGAGCAGTGCTTTAAACCCAAATATAAGTGCTCAACTATGCTGCATTGCTTCTGCACCTCCAGGACTGGAGAAGGGAGGTCAGAATCTCCTGCACAGCTTGCTGTAGGCAAAAGTGCAGCTGGGCTGGCAGCTGCGAGCTACAGCCTCACCTTTGCTTCATACCCATTCACCATTTCTGTCTTCTCACTGCGCCAGCCCAGGATGCCAGTCTTGTTCCTGGGGAAGCAGAGTGGTCCAGGTGAGGTAGGCGCACCACCAGGCTGGCTCCAGGCTGACCAAGGCCATGCCACCCACCTCTCAAAGGAGATATTCTTGGTGTCAAGCTGCGTGGTGACGACGGGTGCAGTGAGCCGGCTCAGCACCTGCTCCTCAGTGGGCTGGGCAGCAGCCAGCAGCAGCTCCCGGTCCTGCCCGGCCAGTGCCAGCGTCTCTGTGTACACCACCCGGCGGTCGTGGTCAATCTCCATGACCACAGCGCTTGTGTCTACCAGCCACGGAACAGCACAGGGGGATCAGGGGTGGCGTGGGGCTGTTTCCCATCGTCCCCACCCTGCCCCACCTCCTCCCTGCCTGACCTTGGCCCCTGAAGACGAAGCTGCGGTTCCCTCGCTGCCAGGTCATGTGGTCAAAGCCCAGAAGCGTAGTGTCTACCCTTAGGTTCTGTCCACTCTTCCACACTTTGTAGGTGTCACTAGGGCAGATCTTGGACACCAGGGGTACTGGGTGGAAGTGGAGGTTGGAGGTGGCTTTGACTGGTCTGGCCCATCCAGCCTGGGCCAGCTCAGGGCATGGGGTTTGGGATCCGTGTGGCCAGGAACAGGGGAGGGAACTGAAGAGAGAGCAGCCTCTCCTCCAAACCCCCCTCCCTGGCCATTGTAGACCATACTCACACAGAAGAGCAACCTGAGGTTGGGACGGGTGTGTTTCTGTCACCACTAAGTCCCTAGTGTCCACTATTTGTTAACTCATTCACTCACTCTTTCATCCATTCTTTCAACAAATATTTATGAAACACCTACTGTTTGGCACTGTTCCAGCCACTGGGAATACAACAGTGAAAAATACAGGACTCCTGCCCTCTCGGAGCTTACCTTCTAGCCAGGACTGGCAGGTCATGAATACAGTAAGCAAATCATGACAGGGTGAAGGGAATAATCATGGAATCAAGACCGTGTCTGGGGCAATCTGGAAAGGCCTTGCTGAGGCGGTGGCCCTGAGCTGAGCTAAGGGATGGAGGGAGCCACCGGAAGAGCTATGGGAACACACTCCAGGCAGGGAGCAAGTGCAGGACCCAAAGTGGGAGAAAGCCCAGAAGCACCCCGGTACAGCCCGCTTACCCCAGCTAGTGAATTCCCATTTCATCTCCACGTAGAAGTCCTGGGCCTGGAGGACGAAGGGGAGAGAGGCTAAGTCTGCGCTAGAGATGGCTTCAAGGGCTCCTGTGGAGGCTGAGAGGCTGGGCCTCACCTTGCGCAGCTTCTCCAGGAGCACAGGGATGCCCGCCAGCCGCTTCACCACCCGCTGGTAGTCCCGGTACCGCAGCACCAGCTGCACCAGCTCCAGGTCCCGGGTACTCACAGCCTCCTGGAGCACTAGGGGAGGGGAGGAAAGGTCACAGGGCAGGACCCGTCAGCCAACCATAGGTCTTTGATGCTGGGGAGGCCCTGGCTGTGGCGCCAGGATGAGCAGGGCTGCCCACCTGTCCAGCCGCTGCGATTCTCCCTGCCCACATCTGCGCCGTGAGCCAGGAGCACACGGGCACACTCAAGGTGCCCCAGCGTGGTGGCCAGGTGCAGGGGAGTCCGGCCTCGGGGATCCAGCTGCTCAATGTCCACCTGGAGGAGGAGGAGTGGAAGATATAGCCCCAGTCACATTGGAGGTGGCCCTCCCAAGCCCAACAGCCCCTGAGCAGGCAACCTCCACCCTCTGCTGGGGCTGCTCTGCCTCGCCAACCTCACAAGGCAACGGAAAGACAGACATGATGAGCTGGGGTCAGGTGGATGGAAAGTGGCTCAGAAGACAGGAGAGAAAGTAACTCTGGGAGAGGGAGGGCCTTCCTCCCTTCCTGTCCACCAAGGGCCCCTGGCTGGGTCCTCTCCTCCAAGGCCCAGCGGCCTGCCTGCCAAGAGTAAGCCTGCGACTGAAGGGGGGCAGCAGAGGGGCTGTTGGCCAAGGAGGTCACCTGGGACCAGACCTACCCTAGGGGTCCCAGACCACCTTCAGGAACTTACATCACTGACATTATCACTGAGTGAGGTTTAACAAACAGTTACAGTAATACACAAACAGGAATGAAAGAACACATTCAAGGTATTAATACAATTTCACAACCATATCCTGTGCTTGTGGGACACTATGGATTAAAATTTGTACAAATCTTATTATTATTTTGTGAATAGCATGATTACATTGCATGAGATATTTATTGTGTGATAAAAGCTTTTTGTCTTGTTTTGTTTTGAGACAGATTCTCGCTCTGTTGGCTAGGCTGGAGTGCAATGGCGTGATCTTGGCTCGCTGCAACCTCTGCCTCCCAGGTTCAAGCAATTGTCCTGCCTCAGCCTCCCGAGAAGCTGAAACTACAGGCACCTGCCACCACGCCCAGCTAATTTTTTTTTTTTTTTTTTTTTTTTTGAGATGGAATCTCACTCTGTCACCCAGGCTGGAGTGCAATGGGGTGATCACTGCAACCTCCGCCTCCCAGGTTCCAGTGATTCTCCTGCCTCAGCCTCCTGAGTAGCTGGGATTACAGGTGTGTGCCACTGCGCCCAGCTAATTTTTGTATTTTTTTTAGTAGCGACGGGGTTTCAACATCTTGGCCAGGCTGGTCTCAAACTCCTGACCTTGTGATCCACCCGCCTCGGCCTCCCAAAGTGCTGGGATTACAGGCGTGAGACACCGCGCCTGGCCTAATTTGTATTTTTAGTAGAGACAGGGTTTTACCACGTTGGCCAGGCTGGTCTCAAACTCCTGACCTCAGGTGATCCACCCAGCTCGGCCTCCCAAAGTGCTGGGTGTGTGAGCCACAGCACTCAGCCAAAAGCTTTTTTTTTCTTGACCCTTTTATTTTCTTTTTCTTTTTCTTTTTTCTTTTTTTTTTTCGAGACAGAGTCTCACTCTGTCACCAGGTGCCAGGCTGGAGTGCAATGGCGCAATTTCGGCTCACTGCAACCTCTGCCTCCCGGGTTCAAGCAATTCTCCTGCCTCAGACTCCCGAGTAGCTGGAACTACAGGTGTGTGCCACCACGCCCAGCTAATTTTCTGTATTTTTTAGTAGAGACGGGGTTTCACCATGTTGGCCTGGATGGTCGCTATCTCTTGACCTCGTGATCTGCCTGCCTTGGCTTCCCAAAGTGCTGGGATTACAGGCCTGAGCCACTGCGCCTGGCCTTGACCCTTTTCTTGAGACAGGGTCTCATCATGTTGCCCAGGCTAGTCTTAAACTCCTATGCTCCAGCAATCCTCCTGTTTCAGCCTCTCAGGTAGCTGGGATTACAGGCCCCTGCACCTGCCTTAGAAAGCATGTTTATTAAACATAACATGCTTTGTTTGTTTGTTCGTTTGTTTGTCTTTTGAGACAGAGTCTCACTGTGTCACCCAGGCTGGAGTGCAGTGGTACAATCTCGGCTCACTACAACTTCCACCTCCTGGGTTCAAATAATTCTCATGCCTCAGCCTCCCAAGTAACTGGGATCACAGGTGGGTGCCACTATGCTCAGCTAATTTTTTGTATTTTTAATAGAGATAGGGTTTTGATATGTTGTCCAGGCTAGTCTCCAACTCCTGACCTCAAGTGATCCACCTGCCTTGGCCTCCCAAAGTGTTGAGATTACAGGTGTGAGCTGCTGTGCCCAGCCTTAAACGTAAGTATTTAAATATACTTCAGGAGTCTAGGACTTCTAGTTAAGAACAGCGAACGAACCACATGCAGGTAACACCCTCCTCTCCTCCTCAAAACTTGATTAAAATGCCAGTAAAAAGGCTTCTACTGCAACCATAATAAATGAAATTACTCTCCCACCATAAACAATGAGAAAATTATTGCTTCAAAATATATGAAGGCCAGACACAGTAGCTCACCCCTGTAATCCCAGCACTTTGGGAAGCAAAGATTGGTGGATTGCTTGAGCCCAGAAGTTAAGAGATCAGCCTGTGCAACATGGCAAAACCCCATCTCTACGAAAAATACAAAAGAATTAGCTGGGGTTACTTGGTATGTCCTCAGGAGTTTTTGGTAAAAAAGAAAATAAAAATTAAAAAACAAAAAAAAAGAATTAGCTGGGCATGATGGCCTGTGCCTGTAGTCACTACTCAGGAGGCTGAGGTGAAAGGATCACTTAAGCCCTGGAGGTTGAGGCTGCAGTGAGGTATCATCACACCACTGTACTCCAGCTGGGCAATAGAGTGAGACCCTGTCTCAAATATATATATATATATATATATATATATATATATATATATATATATTCTCTAAATAGAGAATATATGTAAAGAGAAATTACTGTTTTTAGAAGTCCAGAACCATAATCCCTGAAGTAAGGAAAATGAACAAGGCAAGCTCAGTAACATCTCTGGATTTCTGCCTGGAGGAACATTCCAGACTATAACTCAAGGAGGGGAAGCTCAAGCAGAGCATGGTGCTCTTCATGAGTTGAGAACACGGAGACGGGAGTTCAGGGAGGCCCGGGTACTAAAAGTTGCAGCAGAGCAGAGTTCTGGAAAGGAGTAAACTACGAAAAAAACTCCAGAAATCTGCATGGGGTCTCTTGAGTCTTGCTGAATACTAAACTTCACATGTGTATGGTGAAATTCAGTGAGACTACACCGAAAGGAGCAATAAAATGGTAAGTTCTCAGAGCTCAACAATGGCAGGGAGATAAGCTCCAGCCTGCTAGAGTTGAGAATCTTTTTGATCACCCAAAATATTTCATCAGACCACAGAAGGATTATGCCTTAGTAGTAGGGCTAAACTATACCTAGAGAAAAGGCTCACCTAGACTCACCCTAACAAATTAAAAATTAGCCTCAGGGCCTGGTGCGGTGGCTCACATCAGTAATCCCAGCACTTGGGAAGAGCTGAGGTGGGCGGATCACGAGGTCAGGAGTTTGAGACCAGCGTGACCAGGTTGGGCGCAATGGCTCACACCTGTAATCCCAGAACTTTGAGGGGGCCAGGGCGGGCAGATCAGTAGGTCAGGAGATCCAGACCATCCTGGCTAACACGGTGAAACCCCGGCTCTACTAAAAGTACAAAAAATTTGCTGGGCGTTGTGGCACGCCCCTGTAGTCCCAGCTACTCGGGAGGCTGAGGCAGGAGAATCGCTTGAACCCAGGAGGCGGAGGTTGCAATGAGCCGAAATCATGCCACTGAACTCCAACCTGGTGACAGAGCAAGACTCCATCTCAAAAAAAAAAAAAGTGAGAGAGAGACCAGTGTAACCAATATGGTGAAACCCCATCTCTACTAAAAATACAAAAAAAATCAGCTGGGCATGGTGGCATGCTCCTGTAATCCCAGCTACTTGGCAGGCTGAAGCAGAAGCATCGCTTAAACCCAGGAGACAGAGGTTACAGTGAGATTGAGCCATTGCATTACAGCCTGGGCAACTCCGTCTCGAAAAAAAAAAAAAAATAGCCTCAGGCCAGAGAGAGTGGCTCCTGCCTATAATCCCAGCACTTTGGGAGGCCTAAGTAGGCAGATTACCTGAGGTCAGGAGTTCAAGACCAGCCTGGTCAACATGACAAAACCCCATCTCTACTAAAAATACAAAAAATTAGCCAGGTGTGGTGGAACAGGCCTGTAATCCCAGCTATTCAGGAGGCTGACGCACAAGAATCGCTTGAGACCGGGAGGCGGAGGTTGCAGTGAGCATACATCACACCACTGCACTCCAGCCTGGGCGACAGAGCAAGACTCTGATTAAAAAAAAAAAAAAAAGAAAGAAAGAAAGAAAAAGAAAAATTAGCCTCAAAAGCCGGGCATGTTGGCTCACACCTCTAATCCTAACACTCTGGGAGGCTGAGGCAGGCAGATCACTTGAGCCTAGGAGTTCAAGATCAGCCTGGGCAACATAGTGACACCCCATCTTTACAAAAAATTAGCCAGGTATGGTAGCAGGTGCCTGTAGCCTCAGCTACTCAGTGGCTAAGGCAGGAGGATCCCTTAAGCCCAGGAGGTTGAGGCTGCAATGAGCTGAGATTGCACCACCACACACAAACCTGGGTGACAGAGCAAGACTCTGTCTCAAAAAAAAAAAAAAAAAAGCCTCAAAAAGATCAAACTGATTTGCAAGTAATTTACCTAGTCTGCCAGAACAAAGCCCAACCCTCTTTAAAGGACAAATCCAGAGGCTTAATAGCATATTTACAATGTCGAACATTCAGTTAAAAATTACTAGACATGCCAAGAAGTAGGAAAACATAACCTATAATCAAGAGAAAAATAATTTCATAGAAACAAGACTCTGAAGTGATAAAGATGATAGCTCAATACACTCAAGAGTTTAAAGAAAAACATGAGAAAGATGTTCATGAGGAAAGGAAAGGGAGGTATTCAAAAAGAACCCAGTGGACCATCTAAAGACAGCAAGTATAGTATCAAAATGAAAAATTTACTGAATGGAAATAACAGCAGATTAGACACTGTACAATTTCAAAATCAGTGAACTTGAAGACACAGCAATAGTACTTTCCAAACCAAAGCACAGAGGTGAAAAATAGTACTGAAAAGTAAAGTTGCTTGGGCTTCTATAGTCCCAGCACCTTTGGAGGCCAAGGTGGGAGGCTGGCTTGAACTCAGGAGTTTAAGACCAGACTGGGCAATACAGTGAGATCCTGTCTCTACCAACCAAAAAAAACTTTTAAATTAGCTGGGCATGGAGGCAAGCAGTTGTAGTCCCAGCTACTTGGGAGGCTGAGGCAGGAAGATCCCTTGAGCCCAGGAGTTCAAGGCTGCAGTGAGCTACGATCACACCACTGTAATCCAGCCTGGGCAATAGAGCAAGACCCTGTGTCTTAAAAAAAAAAAAAAAAAGTTGGAGCCCCATAATCTGTAAGACACTGTCGAGCATTCTAATATATATATTGGAATCCCAAAGGATAAAGAAATAGGAGAAATAAGACAAATTTACAGAAATAATGGCCAGCCGGGCATGGTGGCTCACACCTGTAATCCCAACACTTTGGGAGGCTGAGGAAGGCAGATCACCTGAGGTCAGGAGTTCAGGACTAGCCTGGCCAACATGGAGAAACCCCATCTCTACTAAAAATACAAAAAATTAGCTGGGCGTGGTGGTGCATGCCTGCAATCCCAGCTACTCGGGAGGCTGAGGCGGGAAAATCGCTTGAACCCAGGAGGCGGAGGTTGTGGTGAGCGGACATCGTGCCATTGCACTCTGGCCTGAGTGACAAGAGTGAAACTGCTTCTCCAAAAAAAAAAAAAAAAGAAAGAAATAATGGCCAAAATTTTTCCAAACTTGGTAAAAACTACTATGATGGGTTGAATAATGGTGCCCCTCTTCAGACATGTCCACACCACATTCTGACCCTCAGAACCTATGAATGTGACCTTATTTGAAAAAAAGGGTCTTTGCAGATATAATTAAATTAAGGATCTCAAGATGAGATCATCCTGGATCACCAAGGGAACCCTAAATCCAATGACAAGTGTCTTTCTAAGACTTAGGGAGAAGAGAAGGCCATGTGGAGGCAGAGGCAGAGACTAGAGTTCTGCAGCCACAAGCCAGGAGGGTGTGGCCCAGGTACCAGAAGCTGAAAGAGACAAGGCAGGACTCTTCCCTAGAGCCTTTGGAGGGACCACCACCCTGCCAACATCTCAAATTTGTACTTATGCCTCCCAAATTGTGAGAGAATAAATTTTTGTTGTTTTAACCCACCTAGTTTGGAGTAATTTGTTGTGGAAACTAATACAAAGATAAATCCACAGAACTAAGAAATTCAGTGAACCCCATGAAAGACAAACGTGAAGTAAATTACACCAAGGTCCATCATAATCAAATGCTGAAGGCCAGGCGCTGTGGCTCACGTCTATAATCCCAGCACTTTGGGAGGCCAAGGCGGGTGGATCATGAGGTCAGGAGTTCGAAACCAGCCTGGCCAAGATGGTGAAACCCCATCTCTACTAAAAATACAAAAAATTAGCCTGGCACCTGTAATCCCAGCTACTGAGGAGGCTGAGGCAGGAGAATCGCTTGAACCCAGGAGGCGGAGGTTGCAGTGAGCCAAGACCACGCCACTGCACTCTAGCCTGGGCAACAAAACAAGACTCTATCTCAAAAAAAAAAAAAAATGCTGAAAACTAGGAGTAAAAAGAAAATCCTAAAAGCATTCAAAGAAATGAGGTCCATTATGTATAAAAGAACAAATACAGGAAATATTAATTCTTCTCATCAGAAACTATGCAAGCCAGGAAACAATATAATAAAATCTTTAAAATGCTGATGGAAAACAAAAACAAAAACAAAAGCTTTCAACCTAGAATTCTTTTTTTTTTTTCTCTAATCCAGTATGACTGGTATTGACCTAGAATTCTATACCTGGTGAAAATATTCTTCAAAAATGAAGAAGAAATAAATATGTTGGCAGACAAATACTAACAGAATGCACTGCCAGTGTGCGGGAAATGTTAAAGGGAGTTCTTCAGGTGAAACGAAAATGATACCAGATGGAAACTTAAATCTGTACAAAGGATTGAAGAGTGCCAAAAAATGTTAAATGTAGAAGTATAAGAATGTCAGGAGGCCAGGTGTGGTGGCTCACGCCTGTAATCCCAATACTTTGGGAGGCTGAGGTGGGAGGATCACCTGAGGTCAGGAGTTCCAGACCAGGCCGGCCAATATGGTGAAACCCCGTCTCTACTAAAACCACAAAAATTGGCTGGGTGTGGTGGCGGGTGCCTGTAATCCCAGCTACTCAGGAGGCTGAGGCACAAGAATCGCTCGAACCCAGGTGGTGGTGGTTGCCATGAGCCAAGATTGCACCACTGTACTCCAGCCTGGGTGATAGAGACTCTGTCTCAAAAAAAAAAAAAAAAAAGAGAATGTCAGGCTAGGCACAGTGGCTCATGATTGTAATCTTTGTGAGGCTGAGGTGGGCAGATCACTTGAGCTCAGGTCTTTGAGACCAACGTGGGCGACACGGTGAAACTCCGTTCTACAAAAAATTCTAAAATTAGCTGGGTATGGTGGTGCGTGCCTATAGTTCCAGCTATGGAAGACTGAGGTGGGAGGATCCTTTCAGCCAGGGAGCCAGAGGTTGCAGTGAGTAGAGATCATGCCACTGCACTCCAGCCTAGGCAATAAAGCCAGACCCTGTCTCAAAAAAAAAAAAAAAAAAAAAAAAAGTCAACAAAATATTTAAAAGCCAGAAGAAGAAAGAGAAGAGATGTGAGCAAATGAGAAACTTCAATACAACTGAATATGGAAAGTGGCTGAGGCCTCGCAACTGACTTAGGGGAGCAGAGGAAGCTGGAACCAAAGCAGCCACTCGGAGGGAAACATCCGTGTTAAGTAGCGAGCCAGGTCACCCCCAGCACCCCTGAAAGGTGTAGGTAGGACCTGCAGGCAGTGGGGACAGCAGAGGTGGAGGTGAGGCTAGAGCTGAATGCAGGGAGGCTGGTTACAATTCAGGACCCCCTGGTCCTCTTCCCAACCTATTAAGCTGAGAGATAACCCCCTTCCTCACCACACAACACCAGGGGTTTATTCTCTGTAGAAATTGGGCATGAGATGCTCTGGACTCAGGGACATTGGCCATGGCAGAGGATGAGGTATGGTACTGAAAGCCAGTGACCCGTGAAACCCCAGCCCCTTCCCTGCCTGGGTCCTGAACCACTGGCAGCCAGGACACACCACTACCACCCTATCCGCCCGAGTAGGAAGTTGTCCCAAAGACCTCAGAATACAGACATCTGATGGATGATCCTACAATGAGCAGGCCAGCCTGCCACCCAATCACCTTACAGTAGCACCCACACATCCCTGAGCCCCACAGCCCCATTCTTAAATATGACCCAACAGCCAGGAGAAACTGGACACTTGATGAAAGCTTCCAATGTGAAATAAACCAAAACATACAAATTAGATGCTAAAAACCCAGAGGAAACTCTCTCCATGCAGGGAATAAAAGAAAACTCTTTGCGGGGGAAACAGAATTACATCCTCAGGAAAATATAAAAAGGTCATTGAATTCACGGAACAAAATGGGACATCCTGGCTTTCCATGATGTCTCCTGCCCTTTCTCTTGCCTTCTTCATTCTGGAAGTGACTTTCTTAACTTTTCCTGTTTTCTGCATTCCTGGACAGCTGCACTTGCCCCAATAAACAGTAAACATCACCTGAATTTACTTCATTTTCAGGTGGAAAAAAAAAACTTTGAAACTGTCTTTATCTCTTCTTCTTCCCTCACCCTCCATATCTAACCCATCAGCAAAACTTGTAGGCTCTGCCTTCAAAACAGACGTAGAAGCCTCCCAGCTGTCACCACCTTGCAGCTACCGTCCTAGCTGTAACCACCCCATCTCTCACCGGCAGCCCCCGACTGCCTCTTTGCTGCTCCCCTGGCTCCCACGCGCTACCGTCTACATCACCTACGGCAGCTAAAATCACCCTGTGAAATGTTACCCAGGTCCTGACACCCTTTAGTTCAAAATCTTTCAATGGCTTCTCATTGTAGTTAGCCTTTAGCGAATCCAATGGCTCCAGACTTCTCTTTGAACTCATTTGCTCCACTTCCCCTCCCCCCACCAGCCTTCCCTCGAATGTTCTCCAGGATCCTCCAGAGAGCCTCAAGCCTTTCTCCCTCCCTTCACTCAGGCTGCTGCTCAAATGTCACCTCCTTAGAAAAGCCTGCCCTGACAGCCCATCTGAGGTGACAGCTGCCATGGCTCTATCCATTGCCCATCAAAGTGCCTGTTCAGTGCCTCCT
The DNA here is from genome assembly GCA_963573385.1 of Cacajao melanocephalus. NCBI lineage: Eukaryota > Metazoa > Chordata > Mammalia > Primates > Pitheciidae > Cacajao > Cacajao melanocephalus. The sequence goes on from CAUYLG010027163.1 coordinate 82,963, forward strand.
GCACCTCAAACAGAAGCCCCATCAGCCAGGTCCCTGTCTGCTTTGTTCACTGCTGGTTCCCCACTCCCCAGGCAGCATCTGGCACATAAATATTTGCTAGACAAATGCACAGAGGACTAGGGTGAGGGGGCACAAGGAGGGGAAGGTAATTAACCAATAAATCATTGCATAAGTATATTGTTTATGACATGGGAGGTGGCTAATGCCTGTGGGAGGCCAAGCACTGTGGGAGGCCAAGGTGGGTGGATCGCTTGAGTCCAGGAGTTTGAGACCAGCCTGGGCAATATGGCAAGACCCCATCTCTACAAAAAATACAAAAATTAGCCGAGCATGGTGGCACTGCCTGTAGTCCCAGCTCCTTAGGAGACTAAGGTGGGAGGATCACCTGAGCCTAGGAGGCAGAGGCTGCACTGAGCCATGATCATGCCACTGCACTCCAGCCTGGGTGACAGAATGAGACCCTATCTCATTAAAAAAAAGGAAAGAAGGGCTGGTCATGGTGGCTCACGCCTGTAATCCCAGCACTTTGGGAGGCTGAGGCAGGCGGATCATGAGGTTAAGAGATCAAGACCATCCTGGCCAACATGGTGAAACCCTGTCTCTACTAAAAATACAAAAAATAGCTGGGTGTAGTGACGTGTGCCTGTAGTCCCAGCTACTCTGGAGGCTGAGGCAGGAGAATCACTTGAACCCAGGAGGTGGAGGTTGCAGTGAGCCGAGATCACACCCTTGCACTCCAGCCTGGCAACAGAGTGAGACTCCGTCTCAAAAAAAACAAAAACAAAACAAAAAAAAACCAGTAGAAGAATAAGAAAGAAGAGAAGTATATTGTTTATAATTGGGGAGCTAAAATGACAGTAGGAGTCCAGAGCATTCAAAGTGGTTGCCTCTGAGGAGGTGGGAGAGGCGAAGCGAGGAACACCGCTTTTCATTACATATCCTCTAGCAACAGTTAAATATTTTAAAGCATGACCATGAACTCCTTTGTCAAAAATGAAACATTTTAAATAATTTAAGATTATTTATATAATTTTTATAGGCCTGTGCTGGCATTTCTTCATTTTCCAATATGCTGGGGGCCTCAAAAAAACCAGTGGGCCTGGCCATGTTGGCCTCTGACCTGTGCCCGCCCCACCCCAGAGAAGGGGGTGCACTGTTTACTCTTAGCCTCCCCTAGTTGGGCTGCACCCCAGAGCTTGCAACCTGATTGGGGTCCTGAGCCCTGCAGTGGGCATGGGAGACAGCCACAGGGCCTGAGCTGGCTAGGGAAGTCAGGAAGCCTCCTGATGGCACTGTGCTGAGCCACCCAGGCCTCCCCAGCCCTGCTTCAGATGCTGCAGCAGCTGCGGCTAATAAGGCCCTAGGGAGCTGGCAGTGCCCCGCCTGGCCTCAGGGCTCCAAATGCTGCCGCCACCCTCCCCTTCAGGTGCCCAGCTCCAGGCTCCAGAGAGAGGCTGGCACTCCCTCGCAGGCAGGGTGCCCCTTCCCATCCCCACACCTCAAGAGCGTTCCCCAGGGCTCCACTGTTTTCCAGGGCCCATGCAGAACCCCATACAATCAGCGAAGTCCCAGAGCAGTTCTCCCCACAAGCCCAGAGTGCCGCCTGCAGTGCCAGTGGCGCCTTGCCCTGGACCCAGGTGGGAGAATTCATTAATCTCCTCAGCGGAGGCCTCCAGCTATTTAATTGCTGGAATGAAAAGGTTTCTCATGAAACCCAACACCCAGCCCTCCCCACCAAGAGAATGGAGACTCCTTATCCCAGCAGGCCTCAGCTGGGGTCTCTGGAGCTTCGGAGCTGGGGCTCCCTGGGCAAAGAGCCTCCCTGCCTCCACTCAGGCACACACACCACACGCTAGTGCACGTAAGTACCATACAGATACACACTCGTACGTTCGTAGTACTCACGTGTGCCTTTAAGTGTACAAGCACACTCGTGCCCAGCTGCCTTCTGGCCCTGCAGGAGTCCACTCCTGGGTAACACGTGTGAGCTGCCAGCATATTTGCACAGGAACACCCCTCACACCCACGTGCACTAGCAGGGTACTTTCCAAACTCCTTTAGCAAGAGCAGAAGCCTTTTCTTAAAGGAAGTATTAAAAGCATACACCCAATGTATGGACTAAACATGGTGCTTGCGAGGAAGGTGAGGGACGCAGAGCATGCTCGATGCTGTGCCGCTCAGCCCCTTCCCCAGCCCTGGGGAGGAAGGCAGGAGTCTGGTGTGGTTGTTGCTTCTGACCTCTCCTGACCAACATGCGGCACAGGGGCAGGTCTGCCTGAGCTCACTCAAGAGGAGGGAGGCAGGATGCATCCTCAAGCTGCATGGAGGCCATGGGATGTGGGGGCTGCACCCTGGACTTCTCCCTCCATGTCAACCCTCCCATCCTGCCCATGCTGCCCCTCCCATCCTCATCCCAGAACTCATTGATTTTTGGTTTCTGGGGTTTGTGGCTCCTTCTCCTGAGCTTCCTAGCTTACCAGCTGTGGTGATGCCCCACATCCAGGACTGCCCACTGTAGGCAAAGGGAGGGGTCTCAGGTGCTCCCCATACATCCCGGGCTCCACAAACCATCTCACCTGCCTCTAGGTCAGAAGGGTGAACACGGAAAGCAGGCAGCAGGCCCATGGTGGAGACCATCCCAGGGAGAAGGAAAATGTTTTTCTGGGACCACAGTCTGCCCACTCCAGAGTTCTGGTTGCCAGGGGCAGAATCCTGCTCCCCAAGCCCTGCCTACACATGCCCCTCCCACGGGAGCCTCACAGACTAACCCTTCCCCCTGCTCGCACCCCAGGGAACACCAGGAACTCGTGACTCCCGAACCAGGGCCGTGCCCAGCTGGCTGTGCCAGGCAAGGGGGAACTGGCATATCCCCTGACCGACAACCCTGTCCCCCCAGCCTGGAAGGGAACACGCATGGTGGCAGGCAGGGCACTGCGCCAGCACCACAGCATTGCTGGTGCCCCTTCCCTTCACTAGGCACCTCCTACTTGCCCACTGCTCCCTGTTTCCAGACTCCTGCAGAGCAATTAGGGGCTGAGCAAAGCCTGTTAACCTGCTCTGAAGGTGGCCATACCGGGCACCCTCCTTAGCCAGCTGCACTGCCAAGCCTGCCCACGGAGGGCCTCAGCGGGGCTTTCTTGGAATGAAGAAGAGGTGGCTATGCCAAGCCAAGACCAGGGAAACCTGGCTGCTGAGTGCTTGAGGAAAGCCGAGCTATTTCCATGGCGGCTGGCACCAGGGGGACCAGAGGCCAGGGACCCCTGGCTGGGATGCCAGGGTTCCACAGTGCTTTTCTCATGATGTCAGGTGGTTGTCCCCAGGTCCCCCCTGCAGAAAACAGCCTGGTGTCCTGGGGAGTACGCAGCATACATCTGGATACAGGCCTCACTCTGGGCCAGTCCTCAACAGGGGAGACAGCCAGGGAACTCTCCCGCCCACACAGATTGGCATTCCCCTTTTTGGCACCCCAGAGAGAAGGAGAGGACTGGCCTGGCTCCTCTCTGGTTGAACAAGGGTTAACCTCCACCGGTGCCCCATATTCCCCCTGTTCTGGATACAGGGCAGGCAGTGTCCATTTCAAGGAGACATTAGCTCACTGGGACAAGGGTAGGGGTAAATCTGGGACCTTGTTTCTGAGGCAGCCAGAGGGGAGGGGGAGAGGAGCAATGAGCAGCCCCCAGCACCTCTGCCTGCAGCAGCTCCAGTGCCTCCCAATCCAACCTTACCCCAGCAAGATGGCCACCAACTTCAGGACTATCAGCAGAGAGGCCTGCTGGAGAAGTCTTTCCTCCCGGGGCACTCTGCCTCTCTCCAGTCTCTGCAGTAAAAAGGACCACCCACCCTCAGGCAAGGGAGTGGGACTGAGGCATTCGGGAGATTCAGCCTTCTGCCTACTGATCCTTGGACCCCTGGGAAGTTCTTCCACATCAGACTTAAATCCCTCCTGCTGTAACCTCTGGGAGAGGCTTGTCTTCTTTTGCCTTCAGGGAAGGAAAGCAGAGAGGAGCCAGCATAGGCTGGCTGCTCGTGTCTTAGCACTCTGCACATCACCCTGGAATTCCCTTTTCACACTTGCATCACCAGAACAGAGACTCCTTGAGGGCAGGGACTGGTGCCCTGTTTGTTCATCTGTTTCCCTGGGGCACTGTGACCCACTCTGTTTAACAGTCCTCTCATGGTTGCAGAGCACTGCCTTTATGATCAATAAACAGAGATAGGATCTGAGGAGAAACTTGGAGAGTGCTGGCGTAAGCACAGGTAACAGGAAGTGGCCACCCAGACCCGCCCAGAGGCTTGCAGGCACAAGTCACTCCGATATTTACAAGAACTGCCATGCAGAGCTGGATGCCATGCAGGCCTGGGGGCTGGCTTAGCCTGGGACTTCAGAGACATCCTGACCCCCAGCCTGCTCGGTCCGATGGCCCGCTCTCCACCTCCATGCTTCCCTTGGCAATTGCACAGCTCCTCAGACTGAACTTCTCGTGACTCAAGAAGTGGCCCTCAGAAGGTAATCCCACAGTGGCAGCTCCTGGGCTAACCACTCCCAGCCCATGGCCCCAAGGTCTCAGACCCCAGTCTGGGGTTCTGAACCTGCAGCAACCCAGGGGACCCAGGCCCAGCTCTGGCTCCTGCTGCCCACCCTGGGGGGGTCATATCTGTCATGAGTGCCTACCTGTGGCCTGGGTGTCAAGGGCAGAACTGGTAGAATCTGTAACCTGTGCCTGCCTTTGTCCTGAAGCATGGCCAGAAGACACTCTTCCTTCCCGTTTTCTTGGAGACCACTGCCCAGCTCAAAGCTGGTGACCCACGTGGCCTTACTGACCAGCAGAAACCAGGGAGCCCACCCCGTGTGCAGAACCTCAAGTCCTTCCAGCAGCCAGGGCACCCCAGCTTCCTATGCGCCTAGAAGCCAGGCCCCAGCACCAGAGGGCAGGAGAGCGCTTTTCAGCACCTGGACAAGGCCCTTGGGGCCTCCCAAAAGGGTCTTTATCCACTCTCCATTTCTGAGCTGGGGCTGAGGTCTGAGGGATCCAAGGATATGCCCAGTCTGAGAGCGAAAAGAGAAAGCGCTCACCGAAGTGGAGAGGGCGCTGGGTGGGGCTGGGGTGCCTGGGAGTGTGACACAGCCTCTTCCTCATCCCTGACCTATGGCCCCCTCCCCATGCAAGCCTTTCCCACCTCCGCACCCTCACGCTGGAGGTGTCGCCGCTCCGCTGGCTGGGGCGGACTCTCCCACCACATGGAACATGGATCCAGCCCGCAGCCCCTCCCTGCAGCCCTCACTGCCCCGGCGCAGGAGGGGCACAGTGGCCGCTACCCTCATCCAGCAGGGTCCGAAACACGTGTGGCCCGCGCGTCCCAGCCGGAGGGGAGCGGGCAGGGGCCGCTCCCATCACCCTTTCCCGGTCAACAAGCACAAAAGCCGCGGCCGCAAACAAAGACGCGCCGCAAACTCGCCGGGGAGGCGGGACAGCCCGCGCCGCGCCCCCTCCCCAGGCCGGACGGGCGTGCCCGGCCGTGGGATCTCCGCGGGGCCCCGACGGCGCTCCTACCTGGCCAGCGCAGACCTCCTTCTCCAGCTCGCGGTGGCGGTTGTGCCACACGAGGTAGTGCAGCGGGTACTTGCCCTCGGGCCCCTTCCTGGCGGAGGCGTTGGCGGGGATCATCGCCCGCTCCTCATGCCGGGGCCACGGCGCCCGGCCGGGGAGGAGGGACGGCGCCGGAGCCTGGGCCCGGGGCCGCGGGGCTGGGGGCCGGCGCTGCCTGCTCGCGGGGCTGCGGCTCGGGCATGTGCAAGCGGCGGCGGCGGCGGCGGCGGCGGCGGGCGGGGGCGGCGCGCCCCGCGCGGTGCGGGCGGCGCAGGCGACGGGCGTCCTCGCGAGGCGGCGGCGGCGGGTGGCGCGGAGAGGCCCCCACCTGTCCTGGGAGGGAGCGGGCACTCGGCGGCGCGGCGCGGACTCGCGCTCGCCTCCCACACCCCCGCACACAAAGACGCTGCTCGGCGGAGGGAGCAGGCGCCCGCAGCGGGCGCGGGGGCGCACGGGGCGCGGGCCCCGGGGACGCCGCCTCAGGGACGCGCGCCCGCAGCCCCTGGCTCCCCGCAGCCGCATAGCCCAGCCCTCAGCCCGAGCGGCTGGCGAGGGATGCGAGGGAGAGAGGAAAAGGACCGGGCGCCCGGGGTAAAGCCTGTCAGCTAGGCCCCGCGGCATCATGGGGCTTGTAGTCCGCCTCGTGGAACTGGGGGAGGCAGGTGGCTGGAGAGGGTCCGCACTGTTCCCAGATCCCGTGGGAGATCTGGGAGAGTGGGCAGGGAGTCAGGCCTGGCCGAGACGCGGACGGGGCCCTGAGGCCAGGTGAGCTGGGGCGCACCTTCCCCGCTGGCATTTTGCCTTTTGCGGGGGAAAGGGGGGCACAGGCCTAGGTCAAGCGTTTGGGAGATAGGGTGGAGGTGTAGCCTTCAGAATTGAGCTTGGGTCCCAGGGGCTGTGAATAAAGATCCAGATTCCCAGAAGAGAGTGACTGATAGGGAACTCCTCAGAAAGGTGTGGGGCATCAGTACGAAGGGTCATTGGCACAGCCAGGGAGGGGTCTGGCGCCTGGAACATTTGTGAGGAGTCTTCCCTACCCTTTTAGAAAATTAAACTCCATCTTCCACACGTCATTGGAAACAGAATGTCCAGTAAAGCGGGAAAGAGGGTCCCTCCCCCGCCCCCCCCCCACACACACACTGTCCCCAGCAAGAACCTGAGTGAGGTCGGATGGAGAAGGCAGCAGGTGGCGACTCCGCTCCTCCACTCAGCTGGTCCCCTCAAGAAGGGAAGTGATTCCAGAGACCTCCTTCCGGAATGACCCCAGGGCAAAGAGGTACTTCCAGAACGGTCCCTGCAGAGGGTAAAAGTTGAATTGGCCTCTTAGGCGCTAATTGCAAGGCCTGGAAGGACCAAGAGGCTTGGACCAGTCCCTGGAGAGGGGACTGTGATGTCAGGGAGACCTGAGTTCGAATTTCTCCAACTGCCTGACCTTAAGCAAACTGCTGAATTTTTCCGACTTTCTCGGTCTACTCCCCTTCAAAATGAGACTTTAGATACTACCTCCTGGGGTGAGCTAAGGATAATGACTGCCCTGGAAACAGCGCCTCCCTCCCCCAGCCAGGCGGTCCTGGACTGTTGGCAGGACCAGGCACGGTGCCTTCTTGAGCCCACCTCAGAACAAGGCAGGAATAAGGGATTCCACACCGGCCCTACTTAAAACAACAAACCAAGACGTGTTTGTGTGGGAGGTGCCAGCAAAAGCTTGCAAACTCTCTCAGGTTTTTTGTGTGGTCTTCTCTCCTTCCTCCTCCACACCCTGCGGTGCCAGGCCCCGGCGGGAAGAGATGAGGGAGGAGCGGGCTGCCTCGCCCCTTTCTCCCGCCTGGGAGGAGCCAGCTGGCGTCTCCCGCGGCCCGGGACCGCTGCCCGCCTGTACCACCAGGGGTCAGCAGAGTGTCGCGGCTGCCGCCGGCTCTGGGGAGGGGGCTCGTGTGGGGGAGGGGCATCTAGGAGTGGCCGGGAGCATGCCTGCGCATTTCCTTATTAAATTGTTTTTCGAACTTGTGTATGATTCCACTGTAGCAGTCCTGCTTCCTGGGGTGGTGACATCTCCACAGGGGAATCCAGAAACCCTTTTATCTCCAGTTCCAGGCCCAGAAGTTTGGCTGTGGCGAGGCTGGAGGGTCGGAAACAAAGTTTGGACCTTGTGTCCGCATCAGGGCCACTCCCAGGTAGTCTCCGAGCCAACCCGGGGATGGGGAGTGTTGGGAGTAAGCGGAGTGAATCATCCTTCTTCCCCAGCAAAGCCCAGGAGTCCCCCGGACAGCGGAAGTTCAGCCTGGATGGTGGGGAGCTGACCCCTGGGCGGCCCGGTCCTTTTTTTTTTTTTTGCCAGGCGGTGGTAGACACTGAAACCAGGTCGCCTGCGCTCGGAACCGCGCGCTCAGCTGCCACGTGCTCGAGACGCGCCCACACAGCAGAGAAACAAAGACAACCAAGCGGCAGGGCTGCCAGCAGCCTCCTCGACATTTAATAAATGAAATTCCATAGCTGGGGGTCGATCGGGAGTGAACAGGCGAGCGGCCACTGCTCGTGGACTGAGCGCCCGGCACCGGTTGCCTGGCCACTCATCCCGTCTTCCCCTCCCTGTACCCACTTCCCGCTGGGGCCACCAAGACCGTAGTCTCCTTGATGAGGGAGCAGCTTGGGGCGGCACGTGGTGCTCCCCCCTACATACCCGTTAGGTATCGTTGCTTGCAAAAGCCCCACCGGCTGAGCGGCTGGCTGTCGGGGGAGAGGAGGCCTCCAAGATTTTTTTAAGGTGCAATTATAAATAAAGCCCATAGATCGCGATTTCAAACAAACTTGTCAATCTGGGCCACAGCAAAAGGCGATGGAGGCAGCTTTGCATGTATTTCGGGTGGTGTGACTCATGAGCATTACTTGTCTCCCCTAGGGAAGGAGCCTGCCCACCCACAAGTCACTGCTGCTCTGGCACCGCTGGGATAAATCGACCAACTTGAGCACCCCTGCCCAAGGACTGCCCCCATCTTCTTACCGAGCAGGAGACTCTGACTTTTGGAGAACCCCTCCTCAATTGTCACCACTGACCTGGCCCCCAGGTCTGGCCCTGGGGTCCCCTGCCCTCTCCCCGCAAGCAAAGGAGTGTCCCCGCCTTTTGATGCTGCAGGGATTGGGGGTTGGGTGCACGCGCGGCACACGTGTACGTGGGAGCATGCTCAGTGCGGGGGCTGCACCCACGTGCGGCCTGCACCTAGGCTCCCTGCCCCCCCAGGCCACCCACGTTCCTCACCTGCCTTGCCTTTGCCTGCCTCTTCGTGTGAAGTCCAGAAGAAAAGCCGTCACCTGAAACGGCCCCTCTATGTTATATGAACCCTTTCTGGACACACACACCTCTAGTGGCCCAGAAACACCGTGGGTGTGTATAGGGCGGATGACAAGTGGATATGAGTGCACACAGGCACAGTGGTCACTCTTCGGGAGGTCTTTAAAACCGCCCAGATTCTCTCCTCTCTGGATGGAAGCATGCAAGGAAAGATAGATGTATTTTTAGTCCGAAGGCAGAAATACACTGCCTGACCTTTCTGGTACCTGGGCGTCCATATTGTGTGGGCGTATTCAGCAAGAGTGTGACACCACACACATACCTGGACACACAGATGTGGACACTACAGGACCGGGACGCACACCTCACCCCAACTAGAGATAGATGGGTACCCAAGGCACAGCCGCTTTGACGTGGAACGGGACTTGGGCCTCCAAGTCCTTCCTCTCCTCCCTAATCCCCGCCCTTGCTGTCCCTGGGTCCAGCATCCCCCGGGCCACCCGACACCGAAAGTGAAGGGAAGGGGGCTGTGAGGGTGACTCACACCGCCTCCGGGCCAGGCGAGCGCTGCAGCAGAGGCCGAGGCCTCAGGCCACGCTGCCCACGGGGACCCGGCGGCGGCCGCGGCCCCTTTAAGCACCCCCGCCCCCTCCCGCCCGCGCCCGGGCTTCCTTTCTTCGGGGGGCGCGGCCGGCAGCGAGCGGCGGGGCGGGGGTGCGGCCCCTCCCCCGGTGGGCAGGGCCTGCGCCGCTTCCTGCAGGAGCGGCCGGGAGCCGCGCAGGGGGCGGAGAGAGGAGCAGCGAGCGGCGGCGGGGCGGCGCGGGGCGGCGCGGGGCGGAGGGCGCCCGAGGGCGAGCGGGCAGGCGGGCACGGCGGGTTCCGGGCCAGCCCCGGGGCGGACGGTTGGCCGGGCGCGCGGAGCCTCGCCGGAGCCGGGCCGGGCAGCAGGGGCCGCCGCCGCCGCCCGGGCCCGCCGCCCGCGCCCCCCACGCTGGCCCAGAGGGCTGCGGCCGCGTCGCCGCTGAGGATGTCCCGGAAGGGGCCGCGAACGGAGGTGTGTGCGGACTGCAGCGCCCCGGGTAAGCGCGGCCGGGCCGGGGGCGGGACCGCACAGCCAGGCCGCCGCCGGGCGGGCGCCGGGGCCTGGCGGGAGCGCCGTACGGGGCCGGCAGGCGGGGCGGGGCGGGGGGCCTCGGCCTGCAGGCTCGGTCCCCGCCCGGGCCACTGCGGAGCCGCGTCCTTGGCTGGAGGGCCGGCCTGGGGGGCCCCTACTCCCTGGAGGCCGTGGACGAGCGAGGAAGGACGTTCCCGGCGCCGCCTCCCACCCCTCTGTCTGAGGGAGGCGGGCAGCTGGCTGCCCCTCCACCTCCATCTCTATATCCGACGGAAGCGCCAGCCTGGGGTGGCATGAGGGCCGTGGCGGAGGCCGGCAGGGCTTGGGAGGTGGGGACGAGTGTGGTTTTGTGTCATCTCAGTGCCACCCCCGCGTCTTGCACCTGCTGCTCTCGTGGTCGGCACGCCCGCTGGGGTGGTGGAGGGCAAGGAGCAGAGGGCCAGGCATATGCGCCAGTGGGGCCTGGATACCGTCTCCTCAGGAGCAGATGAGCGGTGGCTACTCCTAGGACTCCCTGCCTCGGGTTCCTAAGGCTGGGGCTCCTTGTGGGGCTTGGTGTTCAGGGCCAGTCCAGACCCGGGTGTCTTCCCAGGCGGCATCCCCAGGCCTGGTGGTGACTGGGAACAGCTCGGCTGGACCCTGCTTTTGCTGTTCCCCGGTAAGGCCTGCTTGGGAAAGTGAGCTTGGCATTAAGCTATCCTGGGCCCAGGCTCCTCCCTGTCCCCTAGCCCAGTCTGACCAGAAATGGATGGGGGGCAGTGGCAAGAAAGTGCCTAGATTACCCCATCCTGCTGGCTTCCTGGCCTGCCTCCTGGATGTATTTACATGGTGGTTCCTTTCTCTCTCCTAGCAGAGTTAGGACTGGGCTGGAGCGAAACCCCCCTGGCCTGCTGAGGAAGTCAGGGGTAATGATCCAAGAGGCTGCACCCTTCTGATGGGGGAGGACAGCCAGTGATGGGGCTCTGCAGCTGGCCTGGGAGGGAAGCTCTAGCCCCATCCATTCTTTCTTTAGAAAAGGAGCTGTCTCCCTGGTAGGCCCCTGGGCAGACTCTGGAGGTCTGTGGACTCTAGGGGGAGTGGGCATGATTAAGAGTGAGAGTACGGGGTGCTGTTTTGTGGACCCATAACTTTCAGCCACCCCTTGAGCAAGCCCAGGACCCCACAGGTTGAGCCTCACAGATGCTCTGGTGGTTCTGGGGGTGCCAAGCTAGAGTATTTGGGAACTGGGAACCTGGCAGGGCTTGGGGACAAGATACTTGATGGGCGTTATGACTGGAGGCCTCCTTGGGGCTTATCATGGTTTAGAGGGCCCTGGAGGAGCTATCTGGGGGTGGGGGTCCATGCCCCTAAGAAACTGTGACTTCCTTTCCCCAGATGCAGGCAGGTCTGGGGATGCAGGGCTGAGGACACCTTGCCTTATAAATGTCTGTCCCATTGTTCCAAACCTCCATGGAGTGGGCATGGCATGATGGAGGAGAGGCTTCGCAGGTGCCCTATCAAGCTTTAGTGTGTCTTTGTTCCCAGCTGACTCTGTAACCTCAGCGAGACTTTCTTCAATGTGGGGGCCTCAGTGGAGGCAAAGAAGTTGGAGTAGAAATTGTTTTTGAGAGGCTGCCATCTCTGAACCTGTGGTCCGATTCTGGGGCAGAGAGGTGTAGGGCAGCACCAGCAAGGCAGTTATCCCTTTTTTTTTTTTCCATTTTTTTTTTTTTTTTTTTTTGAGACAGTTTCACTTTTGTTACCCAGTCTGGAGTGCAATGGTGTGATCTCGGCTCACTGCAACCTCCGCCTCCTAGGTTCAAGTGATTCTCCTGCCTCAGCCTCCTGAGTAGCTGGGATTACAGGCATGTGCCGCCACACCCAGCTAATTTTGTATTTTTAGTAGAAACAGGGTTTCTCCATGTTGGTCAGGCTGGTCTCAAACTCCCAACCTCAGGTGATGCACCTGCCTCAGCCTCCCAAAGTGCCGGGATTACAGGCCTGAGCCACCAAGCCCAGTTGGGAGTTGTCCTTTCTACGTTGCGTTAAGTATCTGGCCAGAGCCTCTGGATACCCAGTCAGCTCAGGGAGGAATGGTGAGCGTGCAATATATTGGATTGCCCAGCTCCTACCCGCAGGTCCTCATCCGTCAGAGGCATTTGTGCCCCAGATATCTCCTTTCCCCTGATCCCCTGTAGAGGTCAGGAAGGTGGTGAGACGGTAAGGATGGTGGTGGGGGGAGGATGTGGACAAGATGTGGACAAAGTCTTACTCATTATCCTACCTAGCACCCAGCAAGGTGTCTGGCATGTGGCAGGCACTCTCTGAGTGTTTGGCTGCTTGTCAGGACCCTGGCTGGCTGCTTGGGACTGTCCCACACCCGGACACTAGAATGCTGGCCCTGGCGAGCAGTGGCACATTTGGTCTGGGTCCTGCGGCATCTCAGGCAGAGAGGCATGAGGGTACCCCGTAGTCTGGAGTCCAGATCCAGTGCCAGCCCCCATGGCGTATGGCTCCACCCCAGGGTCACAGGCTTCTCTTATTGCAGGAGCCCTGCAGTTCCAGCCACTTGAGTAGGCTCAGGGGCTTTTGTGCTTGGTTAATTTGGGAGGTAATGGAGGTCAGAGGTGAGATGCAGCCTGTCCCCAGAGAGCCCCTTGCTCCCTCTGCTCTCAGGTCTGGGCACACAGGACAAGTGTGAGTGTGTTACAAGGGAGCTGGACATGGTGTGGCTGCTCTGGCAGCTTGCACCACCTAGTCAGGTACCGTGTGTGCTCCTGGCTGCCTGGGGAGTCTGAGAGGAAGGGGGCGGGGAGCCCTGGAGAATGTGCATCTTCCCCTTTCCTTTGCCTTGGCCCACCTTGCCACAAGGTCTCAGTCAAGGGCCTCTCCTCACCCCATGGGCTTCTATCTCAGCCTTTCCACTTCAGCAGCCCTGGGGACGAGAGTGAAGGCCTCAAAATGCCCATCCTGTAGGCACCTCTGGTGAGCAAGGCTGGGTACATGTCACAGGACCACTTGCAGGCTGATTTGTCTCTTCATAGTGTAGATTGCAGAGTGGGACGAATGTTGGGCTCCTCTTCCTCTGTTACTGAGCTAGAATTTGTGTGTGTCAGTGCCCGTACCTGAGTGTTCATCCTGATGGGCTTTTACATGTGTGTATACCTGTGTAACCACCACTCTGATCACGTCAAAGAATAGGGGTATCCAATCTTTTCACTTCCCTGGGCCACATTGGAAGAATTGTCTTGAGCCACATGTAAAATATGTTAACACTAATGATAACTGAGGAGCTAAAACAAGCCAAAAAAAATGACAAAAAAGTCTCATAATGCTTTAAGAAAGTTTATGAATTTGTGTTGGGCCACATTCAAAGCTGTCCTGGGCTGCCTGTGGCCTGCGGGCTGGAAAAGCTTGTTACGGAACATTTCCATCACTCTAGGGGGCTTCCAAGTCCCCCCTCCCAGTCATTGCACCCCAGAGGTAACCACCATTCTGACTACCCCAAGGACTATTCTTGCCAGCCTTCATGATGTGGGCTTTTCCCTTAGTCTAGTGAAGACCTGGCCCTTAGCTCAGGGAGGGAAGCCTGAGGCTGGCCTGTATATGCAAACCTACTGGCCCTGGAGGCCACTGATGGCTTCAGGTGGTGGCAGGAATTCCCTGTAGTAGAGGCCTCCGTGGGGTTGGCACTGGTTAACGTGATCCCAGGGTCACGCCTGCTACCTCTCCGCACATACAGACCCACACCCCGACGGTGGAGCCAGAAACCCGGGGGAGGGCTGACGAGTTCCCTTATAGTTTCTGTCCCTTCTAACCCAGGTTTGGTCCAAGGAACCTCTTGAGGCAAGGATCCCTTCACCTTAAACTACAATCACTGTGTGACTTTCAGAAACACTTCCTGGCCCTTCTGCTTTGGAACTGGCCTGGGTGGAGCCTGGGGGCTCCTGCCTGGGTAGAACCAAGGGCACTTGCACAGAGGGAGTAGGTAGAATGGTTAGGGTGGGTCCCATCTGTGTCATCGAGAACTGAGCTGACACCAGTGTCAGCTGCCCTGACCAGGACAGTGTCCTGCCTACCATTCCTATCTCAGGTCTCACCTGGAAGAGAGGGAGAACCCCTCCCCCAGGCTGGGGGAAAGTGCCAGGCAAACCATTGGACCACATTCTTCCATCCTGGTCTTTGTTACTGCCACATCCAGGGTCAGTTCACCACATCTGGTCTGCCCACAACTTGGGGCTCTGGAGCCACTGGCCGTGGATATCTAGTCAGCCTTTCCAGGCCTGGCTTCTCCAGTAGGACCACAGACCTCAGGGAAGCCCATTTATGATCGTGCCCTGGGCGGCTCCCCACTTACAGGAAGCCCCACCATTTCAGCAAGAGGAATTTGGGCTGCATCATTTCCGGCTTCCTGCCTGGGCTGCCAGAGGTGGCTGGCGGCAGCCCCCTGACCCAATGGTGTTTGGAGTGGGGAGAGGGAGCTCTCCATGCCTGGGGTGCTTCATTGTTTGGGTAAAGCCAGCACAGAAATGCATGTTAGGGCTCCCCCTCTTGGCGAAGAAGGCTGGTTCCTTCCTCCTGAGCTCTGTAGTCAGCCCCTGAGGAAGGTGTTGGCAGTCACCTTGGGCATCCCTCTGTTGCCCTGATTTGAAGGGGGTCCCTAAAAAAGCCTAAACCCAAAGACAAGCCTCTCTCCTTCCTGTTTTCATGCCTTAGTTGGGGGCAATTGCTGTGGGCAGAGCTCAGGCTGGGCCCCTGACTCAGAGTCTCCTCAGTTCTCCTGGGAACTTTAGTGGAAGTCCTTTGAGGGGAAGGGCCTGAGAATTGCCTTCTGGTTGGGAGAGATTCTTATCCCCCCAAACTTGTCCCTCCCCTGGCAGGTACACTCGTGAACACCCTGAGTGCTATAGGGCAAGGCAGAGAGCCAGTCCCCCACCCCACCCCCAGACAGGGTTTCCTGAGACAGGGCGGGGGCCGCTGGGCAGAGCAGAGTGTCCTGGGAGAGAGGCACCCTGCCCCCACTCTCGGGCGGCCCACAATGGCCGCTTTCTCCCCCATGACCTTTCTGCAGCCTGAGTTGTATGCAGCTGTCTCCTTCCCATATCCCAAGGGGCATAGGATGGGTGGCATCTCCTCCTCCCTTGAGAAGGACCCTAGAACTCCCACCCAGTCCTGGCTCTGCTTCTTCTTTCCAAAGTTCACTTTTCCCTAAAGAGTGGAGAACGGACTATATGGGCAGAGGGACAGCAGCAAGTGTGGACATGGTATGGTCTCAGGCATCAGAGTGCCACATCCTGGCAATTCCACTCATTAGCCTTGCAACCTTGAACAAGCCCTTTAACCTCTCTGAGCTGTTGTTTCCTCATCGCAGAGGTAGCATGTCCTACCCCACCTGACAGTTGTAAGCAGCATCATACATAATGCACCCAGCTGGTACCCAGTGGGTGCCCAGTCAAGCCCAGCTCCTTTGCTCTGTCTGTCCTCCTTAAGAGGGCTCCAGCTCACACCCTCAGTGATGGTGGCAGGAGGCTCCAGCATGAAAGGACCTCACCTGCTGGCAGGTGGGCAGAGTCAGGACCTGTGGACGGGTGCGATCTGTCAGGCATGTTTTGACAGCATCTGGCACGCAGCAGCATCAGGGTTGCATCCCCTTGGGGATTCCTGCCTCACTACAGGAAGGGCTGGGGTAGACGCCTTGTTTCCTGGGAAAAGGCTAAGAGACTGGTAGCAGTGGATGCAGGGCAGGGAGCTGTGCCTGCTGAATGGGCCCTGGGGACTGCATATCCCAGAGGGGTAAGGATGTAGGAAAGGGCATGGCTCTGTCAGCCCCTAGCTGTGAGCCCTTGGGGAGATCCCTCCCTGGTAACCTGACTATAGTGATGGTCCCAGCTCCTAGGCTGTTGGGGACTAAGTGAATGTGTGGAGAGTACTAAGCATACTGGCCAGAGCAGGTGCTCAGGAGGTCTGACCCATGTTCTGGCTCCAGCTGACCCTTGCCCTCCCCCTGGCAGACCCCGGCTGGGCATCCATCAGCAGGGGTGTGCTGGTGTGTGACGAGTGCTGCAGTGTACACCGGAGCCTGGGACGCCACATCTCCATTGTCAAGCACCTTCGCCACAGCGCCTGGCCTCCCACACTGCTGCAGGTACAGGGCTCAGCTGGGTGGTTCTTCCTTCCCCACAGACAGAGTGTACTGAGCATGAGGATGTTTTCCCCCTCACGCACATACACCCCCGTCTGGAATCTGCAGCTTCCAAGGGGCAGCACCCCCCTGGGGAAGAGCCTAATCCTGACCCTTTTCTCCCATCTGCTCACTTCATGCAGAAGGGCAGCACTCACCCCCGCTCTGCCACTTACCAACATGGTCGTGTAGCATTGAGCAAGTCGCTTCACCTCTCTGAGACCTGGCACACTCACCATGCGACCTGAAGCACTACATGGGATCTGTGTCTTTGGGCAGCTGGACTAGAGGGAGGTGTGATGGTTCAGGCACACAGTAGGCCCCCTTGGTACTGTTTCCAGCTACGCCAGCCGCAGCAGGCGCTCAGGAGGTGTTTCCCCAGTGCCCAGCATGCAGTGGGCACTCTCTCACTTGGCATCTCTTCCCCGCAGATGGTGCACACGCTTGCCAGCAACGGGGCCAATTCCATCTGGGAGCACTCCCTGCTGGACCCTGCACAAGTGCAGAGCGGCCGGCGTAAAGCCAACCCTCAAGACAAAGTCCAGTGAGTGGAGCTGGAGGGGTGGTGGGCAGAGACTGCGCAGTCTGGGACAGGGCCTTGGGAGGTGGCAAGGTGACCACCCTCTCCCACTGTGCTCCCCATTCCTCCTGTGTGCCCCATGCAGCCCCATCAAGTCAGAGTTCATCAGGGCCAAGTACCAGATGCTGGCGTTTGTGCACAAGCTTCCCTGCCGGGATGATGATGGGGTCACCGCCAAAGACCTCAGCAAGGTTTGAGGGGCCCTACAACAGATGGGTGGCCTCCTCCTCTTCTCCCCACCCACAACTCCCTCCCTGAAGGCCTCTCCTTTGCCCCCACTGAACCCTGGACCCCAAAGGCAGGGTTAACAGTAAGCAGGATGGAGAGACCAGATTGCTAGGTCAAGCCACGTACAGCTGAGGCTCGTCAAGCTCCCAAGTGGACACACAAGGCTAGAAGCCCACAACTGCCACTCAGAAGCCGGGAAAACCTGGGGTAGTTGCTTAGCCTCCCACAGCCTCAGTTTTCTCATCTGTAAAATGGGAAAGAAATAACAGCATCTACTTCATAAACAGTATCTAAGCAGAGCACCCAGCACACATAGATGGTAACTGACGGCAGCGCTTATTAATTGGCATTAACCCCTAGTGGGAAGCCTCCGTCCTCACGACACAGCCTGGTTTGGGCAGGCCTCCTTGGAGCTGGTAGGCATCCCGGGGCAGCCGGGGCTGGGTGCAGCTTTTGAGTGGGGAGGTGCGCCTCGTGCACATGCGTATTCATTGCACACTCTGCTCCTCTTAGCAACTGCACTCGAGCGTGCGGACAGGCAATCTGGAGACATGTCTGCGCCTGCTATCCCTGGGTGCCCAGGCCAACTTCTTCCACCCAGAGAAGGGCACCACACCTCTGCACGTGGCTGCCAAGGCAGGGCAGACACTGCAGGCTGAGCTGCTTGTAGTGTATGGGGCTGACCCTGGCTCCCCTGACGTTAATGGCCGCACACCCATTGACTATGCCAGGTGAGGGTTGGCTAAAGGGTGCAGTGTGGGTGGGTGTGGGTGGGGTGAGGGCTGCTGCTGCAGGGCTGAGCCGTACCCCCTTCCCACAGGCAGGCGGGGCACCATGAGCTGGCGGAAAGGCTGGTTGAGTGCCAATACGAGCTCACTGACCGGTTGGCTTTCTACCTCTGTGGACGCAAGCCGGGTGAGCAGAGCTTGGGGCGGCCCTCGCTGGGCTGAGCAGGTGGGACCTGGACACACCCTGCAGCAGGTGCCATGGTGACAGAGCAGCTGGGGAGCAATGTTGCTAGGCAACTGGCTCCCGTGAAATTGCTGCAGGCTCTGGGCCGCAGCAGTGCTGGGGCTAGGGAGTGGGGGTAGGCATCCTGCATCCTCACGCCAGCTCCCAGCACTCCTGGGGGTGGCCTGGCCTCCCCACTTTCTCCTGACACTTCTGGGTGCCAGCCCTGTTCATGGCAGTGAGGTGGGCTCCCAGCTGCTGAGGCCACCCGGCACTAGTGAGTGACTTGGCATTTTTATTTTTGTTCAGATCACAAGAATGGGCATTACATCATCCCACAGATGGCTGACAGGTGAGTGCCCACCTGATGCCCCTTTCCACATGGCCATGTTGGATGCCATGTGGGCACCTGACCCCCAGAGCTTCTGGCCCAGGCTTCAGGGGCCTGGGACCATGCTCCCTCCTCCCCCCACAGAGACTGGAGGCACAGCTTAGTCGTCAGTCCCTAATGCTGGGCCCCAAAGGAGGTAAAAAATGTCAGCTCTGTATGTGGCTAGCACAGCCTGAGCCCCATGACTGTCAAGTACATGAAGGGCATGGGTGTAAGAAGCTACCTCTGGTTGGGAGGGTGGGTCACTGGGTTCTGTCCCAGTGGCACTGACCCTACTGTCTTTAGACAAGCCTCTGCTTTTAAAAGATTGGGGGGCTCCAGGGATATGACTAACTTTGAGACTGCTAGCCAGGCCTCTGTAGCATGCTCAGAAATCGGGCAGGTGCCCTAGGGTTGGTCACATGAGGTATTTCTGCCTCTGTCTGAGAGGCCCCAAATGCCCAGGCAGTGTGGGACACCCCCTGATACTCACCCAGCACATAAGATGGATGCTAGTGCCACCTGGTGGCCACCTCTGATGGCCACATCCTCATGCCAGGCTGTGCCTGCTGGCCTGGATCTGGAGAGAGGAGATGCTCTTTTCCCCAGAGGCCTGTGTGGGCAGATGGGCATTGCCAGGACTGGGAAACTCAGATCCTAAACCCAGACCTCCTCAAGACCCTAAGGCTCCTACTTCTATGGTCTGATTCTACCTGGGCTGTGTGTGCATGAGTGTGTGTGTATGGTAAATAGACCCCAATATGGGCTCCATTCAACAGCACATTAACTGAGCACCTTCCCCAAGCCAGCTACTGCTCTTGGGACTGGGAGCACAGAGGCACCTGAGACACAATCCCTGCCCTTCAGGAGCTCACAGTCTAGCCAGGGAGGCAGCCTAGGAGGTGAATTCTAGTCCCCATGAGGGAGTGCAAAAAGAGAGGCAGAGGCATGGAGGGTAGAAATGCTGCATGGGAACTGAGGCAGCTCCCAGGGCTGGAGCACAGCATGGGAGGCTAGGAACCCCACAGGCAAGACTGGAATAGAGACGGGGAGGAGAATGAGCAGCTCTGAGAGCATTGCCAGGAGCTGTGACCATCCCAGGAGCAGAGAGTTCCAGGCTCGGAAGCGTGAAGTAAGCTCTGCTGCTTACTGGCTGTGTGACTTGCAGGGTGCTTGCCTTCTCTGAGCCTTGGTTACCTCTTCCAGAAATGGAGATGGCAGTGTCTGTTTTTCAGAGAGGAGAGAATTAGATAACGTCTGCAAAATTTAGCTTTTGTTTAAGAGTTGGGGTCTCACCCTGTAGCCCAGGTTGGAGTTGCAGTGGCTTGATCATAGCCCACCATAGCCTTGAGTGCCTGGCCTCAAGCAATCCTCCTGCCATAGCCTCTTGAGTAGCTGGGACTAAGGCATATGCCACTATGCTCAGCTAATTTTTAAATTGCTTTTGTATCTCTGTTACCCAGGCTGGTCTTGGCCTCAAGCGAACCTCCCACCTTGGCCTCCCAAAGTGCTAGGATTACAGGTGTGAGCCACTGTGTCCGGCCCGAGGGTATTCTAATGAAGTTGGTTGGGGTGTGCCATATGCACCTGTTATTACTGCAGTGCTTTAAGGCAAGGGGTAGTGCAGCCAGGTGTGTCCAAAAAATCACCCTGGCTGTAGGTGCAACAGGATTGTAGGGGCAAGACTAGAAGGTGGGAGATTAAGAAACTTGCAAAGCCCAGGCAAGAAGTGATTGTGGAACAGGGGAGTTTCACTAGGACTGCAGGGTGAGGGAGGCTTCAGGTGGCTGACACTGGTGCTGGATGAACAGGTCACTGAGTGGCAGAGCAAGACCAAGGAGGAGGGGTGGGGGACATGGTGAGATGAGCTCAGCTTTGTCCCTTCTGAGCTGGGTGTGCATGGAGGTGGGTCTGGGCCTGACATGAAAAGGTGTGTATGCTGCCCTGCTCCTGGGTAACTGCTGCCTCTGTCCTGTTCTTCCCTCTGCTGCCTTCCTCTGGACTTAGATCTCGACAAAAGTGCATGTCTCAGAGGTATATGGTGCCTGCCGGGGCAGCAGGCCTAGAGGTGGGGTAGGGTGGGAAGGCGTTTGGTGTGCAGCATCTGGGGTGCCATCTCCCTGGGATCCCTGCATGTTGGGGAGGTTGCTGGCACGAGTCTGGCCACCTCTCAGGTCTCTCCCCTTCTCCCAATTCCTGTCTCCCTCCACCCGCAGCCTGGACCTATCCGAATTGGCCAAAGCTGCTAAGAAGAAGCTGCAGGCAGTAAGTCTGCTCCAGCAGTGCCCTGACACTCGGAGCTGGCCCTTCTCTGATCCCCCACCCCCTGCTCTTGCTTCCCCTTCCTCTGACTTGATGCCCTTTTCCAAGTCTGGGACCTGTCCCCTCACTGGCCTCAGCAGTCCCCTCTCCCTGACCTCACCGTGAGTGGATGGATGGGCCTCTTCTCTCCCACGTTGCAGCTTGGAACACGACCCCTGACCACTTGCCAGTTCTGAGACTGTAGGGCCGGGCAGCACAGGGAAGGCCACCTTCCCCGAGGCTCACCACATCCTGGGGACCTGGCCTTGGCACAGGGGCCGATGCATCTGATGCATCTGACAAAATCTGGACCCCTTTCTTCCTCCAGCTCAGCAACCGGCTTTTTGAGGAGCTTGCCATGGATGTGTATGACGAGGTGGATCGAAGAGAAAATGATGCAGGTGAGTTGGGGAGCACGAGTGTCTGGTGTGGAGGACCCGAGCAGCCAGGGCATGGGTCTCTGGTCCTTTACTGGGCGAAGAAGGGGTGGCTTGGGGTTGGGGCTGCTCAGAGGCCTGCAGATGAGCCCCTGCTGGCTGTGAGCCTGCCTGGGCAGCGTCCCAGGCTGGGTAGAGCGCTGAGGGGGAGGCAGCTAGCTTGCTCCTCCCCCAGCCTCAGACTGGGGCTCCTCTCGCTCTGGCAACCTCCCACTTTGGCTGTCTCCCTGGTACTGCTCCACCCCCCTGCATCACTCCTTCCTGGCCACAGCCAGATTCCAGCCCAAACTCTAGGTCTGGCTGGGTGGGACCAGCCTTGTTCCATTTGTCTCTCCCCAGCCAGCCACGCCCAGCCTTGCCCTGGCCTGGCCTAGCTCTGCATGCCTAAGACCACCCCTGCTCTGAACACCAGTGCTCGGTGGGCATGGGGGCAACTAGGAAGGCCAGGCTCAGTGCTTCCCTACCCACACTGTGGGGGCCTGGCCACCATGGCTGATCTGCTCCTTTCCCTCCCCCACAGTGTGGCTAGCTACCCAAAACCACAGCACTCTGGTGACAGAGCGCAGTGCTGTGCCCTTCCTGCCTGTTAACCCGGAATACTCAGCCACTCGGAATCAGGTGAGGGGGCTGGGTTGGGGGCCTCGGGTGGTCTCCCTCATCCCTGTGGTCCCTCCTCATCTGGCAGTGGGCTAGGGCCTAAGCCAGCTCTCCAGCATTTGCCAGGGCCTCCCTCAGGGCCCAGCTGGCACTGGGATTTGGGAAGGGGCAGGAGGCCATTCTTTTGAGCACTTGGTGAGCAGCTCCAGCGGGTGTTCCGGCCTCTGCCCAGGCACCCTCCTCGGTCATACCTGGCCCCGGGTGGCCTTGGCTGTTGACTGGCCAGGTAAAGCTGGGCTGGGACGCTTTAGCTGGGGTGCTTAGTCCCTACCCCCATCCATCAGTCATAAGGGGTCTCCTGAGGCCAGCCTGGCCCTTTCTGCCTTGCAGGGGCGACAAAAGCTGGCCCGCTTTAATGCCCGAGAGTTTGCCACCTTGATCATCGACATTCTCAGTGAGGCCAAGCGGAGACAGCAGGGCAAGAGCCTGAGCAGCCCCACAGGTGGAGGGGGTTGTGGGCAGTGGGCGGGGCTCCAGGGGCCTCTCCTGCATGGCTCTCCCTGCCAGGGGTGGCCTGAGAGACAGGTCGTGTGGTAGAGTGAGTCCTAAGTGACAGCCCTGTGTCCTCAGACAACCTTGAGCTGTCTATGCGGAGCCAGAGTGACCTCGACGACCAGCACGACTACGACAGCGTGGCCTCTGACGAGGACACAGACCAGGAGCCCCTGCGCAGCACCGGCACCACTCGGAGCAACCGTGCCCGGGTCCGAGGGCCTCCCTCCCCAGCCCTCCTGCCCACTCCACCGAGGCCCAGCTCTGTCCTCTTGTAGCCCAGGGGCCTGGGGGACAGGCGGGCTGCTCGTAACCTTAATAACCACCCCCTGCGGGTGTTGGCTCCCCTGCCTCCGGCTCTGATTGGCGTAGGTCTCTCTCTGCAGAGCATGGACTCCTCGGACCTGTCTGATGGGGCTGTGACGCTGCAGGAGTACCTGGAGCTGAAGAAGGCCTTGGCTACCTCGGAGGCAAAGGTGCAGCAGCTCATGAAAGTCAACAGTAGCCTGAGCGATGAGCTCCGGAGGTTGCAGCGAGAGGTGAGGGTGCAGCCTCAGTGGGAGGGAGGGGGAGCCCCAGGACTCTAGGGGGTTGACAGCACTTTGCACCCACAGATCCACAAGCTGCAGGCGGAGAATCTGCAGCTCCGGCAAACTCCAGGGCCGGTGCCCACACCCCCACTCCCCAGTGAACGGGCAGAACACACACCCATGGCACCAGGCGGGAGCACACACCGCAGGGACCGCCAGGCCTTCTCCATGTACGAACCAGGCTCCGCCCTGAAGCCCTTCGGGGGCCCACCTGGGGACGAGCTCACTACGCGGCTGCAGCCTTTCCACAGCACCGTGAGTCACCTGTGGGTCTCACAGCTTGGGGAGATGGGTAGGGCTGCCACAGGGTCCACCATGACTCTCGTTGTGCTAACATCCCCAGGAGCTAGAGGACGACGCCATCTATTCAGTGCATGTCCCTGCTGGCCTTTACCGGGTAAGCAGGGCCTGGGGAAAGCAGGTCCATCTTAGCCAGTAGGTTCTGAGCCCCAGGGGGTGCTGGGCTCTGTGCTGAATACGGGGCCTAGACTGACCCTGTCCCTGCCGGACTTCTGGCGAGCGGGTGCGGTGGGGCACTCTGACTCCATCCAGTGCTGCCCTGGGTTTCAGATCCGGAAGGGGGTGTCTGCCTCGGCTGTGCCCTTCACTCCCTCCTCCCCACTGCTATCCTGCTCCCAGGAAGGAAGCCGCCACACGGTAACATTTTCCATGCCTAGTGCTCACGGGGTGGCTGGGGGCCGTGTGGGTCCAGGAATACATGCACTCACCGCCCCTTCCCTCCGCCCTCCAGAGCAAGCTTTCCCGCCACGGCAGCGGAGCTGACAGTGACTATGAGAACACACAAAGTGGGGACCCACTGCTTGGGTGAGGCTCCTTGGGTCTCCAGCCCAGCCTACTCACATGCTGAGGCAGGGAGGTTGGGAGGGCCCCCAGCGTGTCTGTGAGGACCTAGGC
This sequence comes from Cacajao melanocephalus, assembly GCA_963573385.1. Classification (NCBI taxonomy): domain Eukaryota; kingdom Metazoa; phylum Chordata; class Mammalia; order Primates; family Pitheciidae; genus Cacajao; species Cacajao melanocephalus. The sequence continues at coordinate 106,635 of CAUYLG010027163.1, forward strand.
AGGTGGCTCCAAGGCTGGAACGTTTATATTTCTCTCTCTTGTCTGGACCTGGGCCTTAGGCTGGAAGGGAAGAGGTTTCTAGAGCTGGGCAAAGAGGAAGACTTCCACCCAGAGTTGGAAAGCCTGGATGGAGACCTAGATCCTGGGCTTCCCAGCACAGAGGATGTCATCTTGAAGACAGAGCAGGTCACCAAGAACATTCAGGAACTGTTGCGGGCAGCCCAAGAGTTCAAGCATGACAGGTACAGGGTTGGGGGGGTATGGTTCCTGTTGGCTTCTGGGGTGTTGTAGAGGGCATGAGGGGCCCTATGTTCTGGTGTCCCTGGGAACCTCCCTCGAGAGCCCCCTAATTTTTACCCTCCCTTCTCCCCGCAGCTTTGTGCCCTGCTCAGAGAAGATCCATTTGGCTGTGACCGAGATGGCCTCCCTATTCCCAAAGGTACAGGGGCCAAAGAGAGGACCAGGATTGGGGGGGCCTCGGGCTGGGGCAGATGTGGAGAATCCCATCTGACTGCTACCTGGGTAGAGACTCGGACAAACTGGGCCCTGATCACAACTGGTGACTTAAAGGTCCAGCCTCACTCCCCCACCCTCCAGAGGCCGGCCTTGGAGCCAGTGCGGAGCTCACTGCGCCTGCTCAACGCCAGCGCCTACCGGCTGCAGAGTGAATGCCGGAAGACAGTGCCCCCAGAGCCTGGTGCCCCAGTGGACTTCCAGCTGCTGACTCAGCAGGTGATACAGTGCGCCTATGACATCGCCAAGGCTGCCAAGCAGCTGGTCACCATCACCACCCGAGAGAAGAAGCAGTGACCTCTCTCCCCACACCCTCACCTGCACCCTAGGACCTCACTGGCCACAGGAGCTGGGCCACTCCAGACATTAATCTCCACCCCAACAGAGCCACTGGCACAAGTGCCCTTAGTGCTGCCACTCTTGCTGGCAGTCAGGCGCCCTGGTGCCCACCCCTGTCGAGCCCCTAAGGATGGGGAGGTGGGGTGGCAGCCGCTTCTGTCCCCCACATTCCATGCACCTCTCCCCTGTATATAGCATCTCCCCCCTCCTAGTGAGCAGGGGCCTGCAAGGCATCACTCCCAGCCCCTGGCCCTCTAGGGCACCCTCAGCAAAGGGGCAGGTGGGGACACTCCAAGTGGGGCAGCTCTCCCCACACACGCCCCACCCCCATGAGCCAGTTCAGCCCTATTGGGGGCTGAGCGGGGGCATCCCCTCCTTTGTACATAGTCTCTGTGGATGTCCCTGCCCTGTAGCCACCAGCCCCTTGCTGCTTTCCCTTTAATGCCAAACGGCCCCTACCTAGGGCACAGGCCCCAACCTGTGTGCTGGGGTCCCCAGCAGCAAACAAACACTGGAAAGTCTTTTTTTTTTCCTTTCTTCTTTCCCACCCCTTAATTTTAACTTTGTGGTAGCTGAGTGTCCCTGCGTGCCTGCGTGTGAGTGTGCGGGCGGCAGTGCCGTTCCGGAGGCCTGGTCCATCTGGAGTTTGGAGGGGTGAGGGGACCAGAGCAGTGGGACCAGTGTGGGGGTCAGCTTCTCTTCCCCCCCTGGAGCCAGGGGCTGCCTGGGTAACCAGCTGTGGTCCTGCCCGCTGCCTCCCTGATCCCTCCCCACTGTCGCCTCTTCTCTATGAACTTAAATTGAAAACCACTTCCCTCCATCTTCTCCCGTTCTTGTGTGGAGGGGAACATGTGCTGGCCAGGGCAGAGGACTGAGCACCTGAGCCTGGGGCTGGCTCCCCGGGGTCCCTGACTCAGCTGGTGGCTGTGGAGCTGAGTCTCCTCCCCGTAACCTTTGCAAGGCCAGCACCCACCATCACTACCTGCACCTGCTGTGGTCCCACCCTCTGGAGGCCTGGGAACCTGGCCGCAGCCTGGGAAGGCTGGAGAGGCAAACGGTGGCACCCACCAGCTCTCTCCCCATCTGGCCTCTTCCCTGGGGGCCAGGCCCTACCCATGTGGTGGTGGGTGGGCTGACTGTCAAGACATGTGTCATGTACCTTTGTATCAAAAATAAAGAAATGACCATGAGCTATTTCTGATGCCTAGAGAAATGGGGGCTGGAGGGAGGTGGCAGACATGAAAGGAAGGGTGGCTTCAAGTGCCTAAGACGCCCCACCCAAGGGAAGCCCCTGTGCTGGGAACGTCTGTCTAGCATAAGAGGAGTTTGGGAATAACAAGACTAACATGTATGATGATAACGAGCCACCCTCCCACGAGCACACTCCTAAAGCCCCGTGTCTAGGGATTGGTTGGCCAGTGGGCGTGGGCTGGTGGTGCCCAGTCCGATTGGTAAACCCCTGCCCGAAACACCACCTTCAAGGCCTAGGACAAGGGTCCGGGTGGGAGTGTCTCTATTCGGCAGACACACCAGCTAAACTCCAGACTCTACTAAAAATAATTTAATTAGAAACGGAGTTTTGGCAAGGGAGGCAGAAGCGGCTCCTTTTCTCTCCGCTGCCGCTCACTCAGCAACCAACGCGGAGGAGGAAAGCCTCCGCGGTGCTCGGCCGGGGCGGCACCGTCGCCACCAGGGGGCGCCCCGCGCCCGGTCCACGTGGCAGAGGTCGCGGCCTCGCGGCGCGGGGAGGAGCCGCACGCCACTGGCAGGAACCAGGCCGTCACTCCGAGCTCTCACCTTCCGGGCCGCTGTCCGGCGAGGGCGGAAGGAGAGGTCTCCGGCGGGAGCGCTTGACCCGTCGCGAGGGCAGCAGCAGCCTCCGCTTTAGCACAGCTGTGGGCCGGGCGCCGAGCAGTCAGGGGCGGGAGGGCAGAGAAGCCATGGGGGGTGACGCGAGATGGGGTGGGGGCCTCGGGTAGGGAGGGAACTCCTCACCAGCCACTGTCTCCTGGCTGTCCGCTGTGGGCCCCCAGTAGATGCTCTCCCCACGTCGGAAGTTTCGGTGCAGCCGTGTGCAGAGCGTGGCCAGGGTGAGCAGCACCAGCAGGAAAGTCAGGGCCATGGCAGCCCAGGCGGCCTCTTCCGTGCGCGGGGTGGGGCCCCGAGCTGCCCGTGGAGGTGCTGCCGCGCGGGGGGCCGAGGAAGCCTGACTTGAACAGACACAGCCCCCTGGGCTGCCTTGCCCACTGGGCACCTGAACTTCTGTCCTGGAGCTGGCATTGCCTCCAGGTGCCCCGGGCAGCAGGGAGGCAGTGGGTGCAGATGGGGCATTACTCTCCCTACCACGGATTCCCAGCATGGGCTGCTTGGCCTTCAAGCTCCCTGGGGAAGCAGAGGGAAACCTCAGGGCTGAGCGAGTTGGCTGGGGAACAAGGGCAGCCCGCAGCCTCCGCCTCTTGGCACCACTGGGAGAGGGCTGCCTGGGCCCTTGAGATGTCACCTCTGTGCCAGGGGGCCGCCAGCTCCGCAGAGCGAAGGCCAGAGCCAGGGCCTAAGGAGAGGGGAGACAGCAATCACCCTGCTGCCCTCCTCAGAGAACCTAAGACCAACAAGCCTGTGCCCAGCACCTCTCACCTGCACACACCCTCTCCGGCACAGCCTCCCTCTACCCGGGGTTGGCATACAGGGAGGGGGCCCCAAAAGGCTGTCATGGTAGATCCATGCCTTCTTCTTCCTCTGCTTCCTCCTCCACCTCCTCATCAGCCAGTGGGCAGCCCAGGCTGGCTCTACCCAGGCCATCTCCAGCGCCAGCCCCCACGCGGTCAGCACCAGAGGCTATGAGAGGAGGTAACTGTTAGAGCTAGGAGGAAAGTAGGGATAAGCAAGAGGAGCCCCTTGAATTTTCCTTTCCCTGTACACAGGACCATAGCCTTCTGCCATGGACAGGCAAGCACCTTTCATCAGCTACATACCCGATCCTGTGTGAGGCTGGAGTCAGGGGTGAGGGAGGGATTAGCCATACAAGCGTAGGCCAGGAGGGCAAGCTGGAGCTTCAGCCAGGAGTGGGCACAGGGGTGGTAGAGGAAGGTGACATCCTCAGCCTGGAGGAAAGGCACAGAGACATCAAAGCAGGCCCAGGGCCCTCCCAGAGAATCTCAAGTTCTCCCATCCAGGAGGACAGTTTAAAGGGACTCCCACGATGGCCAGATGGCTCAGAAAAGGACAAAAGGCCCAGAAAAAGACAAAGGGCCCTGGGTACTGGCATGTACCCCCTCTTGCCTCTGAGTGGTCCTTTCACCCTTCCTCTTCATCAAGTGCCACCCTTCAAAGCTCACAGCATGCCTGGGTAACCCTGCCAGACTCAGACCATACTAGCCATATTTCCCTGCAGCTGTAAGAATGGCTCTACAGGTCCACAATCCAAGCCATAAGCATCCCCCAAATAAAGAACATTGATCCAATGTATACAGTCAATCTCCCAAAAGCATCCAAACACAGGGCAGGCAGGCAGCAGATGCATAATCTCAGGATGGAAACACTCCATCAATCATTCATTATTCCTATTTCTTTTTTTTAAGATGGAGTCACCAGTCTAGAGGGCAGTGGCACCATCTCGACTCACTGCCACCTCCAAATCCTGGGTTCAAGCGATTCTCCTGCCTCAGCCTCCCAAGTAGCTGGGACTACAGGCTCGCGCCACCACACCCAGCTAATTTTTGTATTTTTAGTAGAGACAGGGTTTCACCATGTTGGCCAGGATGGTCTCGATCTCTTGATCCACCTGCCTCAGCCTCCCAAAGTGCTGGCATTAAAGGCGTGAGCCACCATGCCTGGCCTTATCATTCTGTCATTAAGTTGACTTGATGCTCAGCACTGTGCTAGATGCTGTGGGAGATGCCAAAGAACTCCTGGACTCTGCTTGCAGGGAATGTATAAGAAACTCAGGGAAACAACTAATGCAAATGAAAGAGCAAACTAACAAAACTTAGTGATTAGTTGTTAAATTATCATAGATTCAGAGGAGGAGGGGAGGAATAAAGGCTGATGCCATCAGACAAGGTCTTGGGAGGAGCTGAGTCCTGCTGAGGCCTGGAAGACAGCTGGAGGCGGATGGCAGGAGGGGAGGGAGCAGCACGCTCCAAGTCAGGATAGCCCACGTGTGAAGAATAAACAGGAGCAAAGGGACTGCGGTGGGGGTGAGGCTGGCACTCATTTATGTGGCAGGCAGACTGACACAACTGGAGAAGAACCAAGGATTTGGAGAGGTCAAAGCTTACTTAAGTAAGGCCTGAAAAGCCACGCTGGAGAGTATAGCCACGATAAGGTGGGAAATAAGAAGCTATTGACGGTTTCTGAACAGAGGAATGACTTCATGAAAGGGCTGTTTGAGAAAAGGAATTTGGTAGGTGGTGGGAGGCAACATCTCTTGGCCTGGAGCTATTACAGAGAATTTTTTTTTTAAGTTAGGTATTTCAGGCCAGGCATGGTGGCTCACGCCTGTAATCCCAGCACTTTGAGAGGCCGAGGTGGGCAGATGACCTCAGGAGTTCGAGACCAGCATGGACAACATGGTGAAACCCTGTCTCTACTAAAAATACAAATATTTAGCTGGGTGTGGCAGCACGAGCCTGTAGTCCCAGTACTGGGGAGGCTGAGGCAGGAGAATTGCTTGAACCTGGAAGGCAGAGGTTGTAGTGAGGCCCACTGCACTCCAGCCTGGGCGACAGAGCGAGACTCCATCTCAAATACTACTACTACTAATAATAATAAAAGGTATTTCAAAGGAATAATCAGAGGGGCTGCGATGAAGATGGAAGCCACCGTGGAAGCTGAGCCCGCAGTGTGGAGCCTGGGAACTGAAGGCACACTCCCACGATGCAGCTCTGCGCCGTCCACGGTGCTGGCACACACCCTTCCTCGCCGCTCACACGCAGGGACAGAATACCCTTTCCTACAGAAAACTGGGGCCCACAAAGGAGACTTCCCGCTGTCCCCCCAGGTAGCTGGAGCCTGGGCTTCTTCCAGCTACACTCAGAGCTCCACTCACAGCCAGCTACCCAACAGCATCCTGACACAGTATTGCAGGTGACAGGCCTATGGATCACGATCCTTGGCCATCTGTACTGGGGCTGATGTGTCCTGGGCTTGGGGGTGGGGCGGAGAACTAAAACCCTTGCCTCTGCCTGAGGGAAGTGGTAAGGAATGGTAAGCAATCGGAGGCCGATCAGCAGAAAAGGCAGGGAGGCCTTCTAGGAGCTCCGGTCTCCAGGCGTGGACACCACGGGTGGGCCCCTGCTTGTACTCACCTTCCCTGGGCTCACTCGTGTGTAGGTCACTCTTGGTGACACCTATACATGGGGAAAGAACAGAGCTTAGGGCAGTTGGGGGACTCTGTGTGTGTGTGTTGGGGAGGGGACAGTAGGCCCCAAGCGCCAGGCTGGGATGGAGAGCTGGCGACTGAGGACGGGAGGAACCGGCAGAGGTCCCAAAAGATAGACTGTGGAGGGTGCGGCGAGAACGGAGCGGGAATGGGCTAGCCTTTCACACCCCTCTCTCCCTGGGCCCTCCAGGGCTCCTACCTGCGGGGGAAGAGGCCACAGGCCCTCGGAACAATAGGCTCCCGCCTTCTCCGCCGGTCTAGCCACCACCTGTGGGTCCAAAGCGCAGAGCTGGGGCGCTGAACTCGGGGAGGCCCTGCCCTCCTTCCAGGAACAGCCCGCCAGCGGAAAAACTCCGCGTCCCCCTCGGCGCGCCACTCCTTCCAGGACGAACTTTCGGCAAAGCGCTTTGAGCTCCCGGGCCGAGGCCTCCCAGGAGGAGCTGATCACCTTACCTCGCTGGGACCCAGGAGCCTCCCTAGGGCGGCCAGAAAAAGCAGCTGGGGCGAAGGCGGAGGAGGCGCCATCCCAGACGGCCCCGGGCTGGGTCCGCGGCCCAGCCAGCGAGGGAGCGCGCGCGTCCCGCCCCTCCGGCCCCAGCGCCCTCGCGCCACCCGCGCGCCCGTTGGCCCTGGGCTCGCGCCCGCCCCTCCCCAGACAGTGGGCCCCCGGCCTCGCCCCGCCCCTAGGCGCCCCCGCCCCGCCCCAATGCCCGCCCACAGCAGCCGAGCGTGCGCGCACGCGTCCTAAACCTGAAGCCGGAAAAGTTGGGTGAGTGAGCTGGGCCAGCGCTCCAGGCGCTGCAGGGCCGGCGGGGACCCAGTCGCCTCGCCCGGGGATTCGTACCAGCGCGTCCCTGCAGCCGGCAGAGCACATCTGCAGCGCCTGGATGGGATGGTGGAACGGGGTGTAGGGCCGGAATTGGTATACCTGTGGACCGGGTGGCCCAAGCGGGGGAGACGGGTACGCTCCCCTGGCAAACCCGCTTCAGATTTTGTCTGTGTGACCTGCAGCGAGAAGAGGGGCTGAATCACGGTCAGGAGGAGCTGCTGAAGGGAGACAGTCCCACTTCTGGAGCTTCGACGTCGGCCCACCCCACTTTCACCCTCGCAAATGGGGACCACAGAGGAGCCTCGAGGGGTCTTCGCCCCCTAAACTCCTCAGACCCAGAAGCCCCGGGAGGCCGGAGCTGTCCGAGGGGCTGCTGTGTTCCCCACCTCCGCCGTCGCCCAGCGGTGGCCGGCGCGCGTCCAGAAAGAGATTGGTCGCCGCGAGGTGGGGAAGCCACAGGCCTCATCACCGGGGTGGGGGGGGCGCTGGCCGGCCCGCCCCGCGGCGGGGCGCTGGTTCTGGTCCTCTCTCCAGGATATGGAGGAAAGACATGGGTAGAGAGCGAGGGTCAAGATGGCCATCCCAAAGCTTGGAAACAGCGAAAACGTGTTATTTCCGTGGTCTCCTATGCACCCTGACTTACAAGGGGTTTCTTGTAGGTCGAGGGGGCATCCCTGTCGCAGGACGCCTGAGTGTGTGCTTTTCTCCGACTGACTCTCGGAGGCGTGGGGCTGCTGCTTCTGGGGAACTCGCTCCCGGGCAGCAGGGCTGAGGATTTCCTTCACGTGGAGCCCCGAGCTCGCGGGGGCGGGGTCTTGGACCAGGATTCCGTGGGACCCGCACTGATGCAGGCAGGGAAGCAGCAGTCCCTGGCCAGCGGCTCGGACGCCGCGCTCGCCCTCACTGGCCCAGCGCCGGACCCCCCCCCCGCCCCGCCCCGGCCTAGTAACTGCGGGGCTGCAGGGTCGGGCCGGGGAGACAAATGCCGAGGGCAGAGCGCGCGGCCGCCGCCCCACGCGGGCCCAGGAGTCGGCGTCCGGAGCTGCGACTTATTCACCTCTCCCTTCTGCTCGGTCTCTGAGGGCGGAGCGCCTGGGGTCTGGCTAAAGACCCTGATGACACCCGGGTCCCCAAGCCTCGGCCTCCAGTCTCCCCACGCCTCTGGCCAGCACCGCTCTCCCTGGCTCGTGCCCTTCCGGCTGCTGGCGCCCCCTCCCTCCCTGGTGGCCCCGACTCCTCTCACCCTCTGCTCCCGCTTGTTGCAATCGCTGTACAAAGGTCCGGGGACGGAGGTGGGAGGTGGGGGGCGGGCGAGGGGAGTCGAGCCCGAACTGGCTGCCTCTGCGTAGCCGCGGCCAATCCAAAGCACGCCCGCTTGGGAGGGCCCTGGGCAGCCGCCGCCGGCAGGCGGAGCCGCAGAAGGAGCGCGGAGCTCTCCAAGTAGACGGCCAGGCCGCCCGCCGCCGGCCGCCCGCCACCCGCCACCCGCCACCCGCCACCCGCTACCCGCCGGGGCTCTCTGGCCTCGCCATGCCGCCGTGGAGCGCGGCCCTCGCGCTCATCTTGGCAATGCTCGCCCTGCTCTGCCTGCTCCGCCCGCGGCTCCGGAGCCCCTGGGGGAACACCGTCGGAGAGAGAACCCTGCCGGGGGCCCAAGACCGAGATGACGAGGAGGAGGCAGAAGGCGGAGGCCCGGCGGACCAGTTCAGCGACGGGCGCGAGCTACTGCCGGGCGGGTGTAGCCTTGTCTGCAAGCCGTCGGCGCTGGCCCAGTGCCTGCTGCGCGCCCTGCGGCGCTCGGCGGCGCTGGAGCCCGGCCCGCGCTCCTGGCTCTCCGGGCCCCACCTGCAGACCCTCTACCACTTCGTCCTGCCCGTGGCGCCCGGGCCTGACCTGGCCCGGGAGTACCTGCAGTTGGCGGACGATGGGCTGGTGGCCCTGGACTGGGTGGTGGGACCTTGTGTTCGGGGCCGCCGGATCACAAGCGCCGGGGGCCTTCCCGCGGTGCTTCTGGTGATCCCCAATGCCTGGGGTCGCCTCACCCGCAACGCGCTCGGCCTCTGCTTGCTCGCCCTGGAGCGCGGCTACTACCCGGTTATCTTCCATCGCCGCGGCCACCACGGCTGCCCGCTGGTCAGCCCCCGGCTGCAGCCTTTCGGGGACCCGTCCGACCTCAAGGAAGCGGTCACTTACATCCGCTTCCGACACCCGGCGGCGCCGCTGTTCTTGGTGAGTGAGGGCTCGGGCTCGGCGCTGCTACTGTCCTACCTGGGCGAGTGCGGCTCCTCCAGCTACGTGACAGGCGCCGCCTGCATCTCGCCCGTGCTGCGCTGCCGCGAGTGGTTCGAGGCCGGCCTGCCCTGGCCCTACGAGCGGGGCTTTCTGCTCCACCAGAAGATCGCCCTCAGCAGGTGGGTAACGGAGGCTGCAGACCGGCATGGAAGAAATAGAGGGCCTGAGCTGGCTGAGAAACAGAAACAGCTCTGCATAGCATTAGAACAACAGGCGTGGGCCAGTTTGGGCCAAGTTCTCTGAACACATCTTCCAAAGCCGTCCAAACCCTGTAGTCTAGACAACATAGAGGAAGCAGATTTAAAGGTCATCTATGGACTCGGCTAGTATCACTCTGCTAGAGCAGGGACTCCTGCCCCAGCCCCTTGTCTCATCTCAGCCCTGGTATCTTAGCAACTTAAGTACCTGGCTCACGACAGCAGAGATACCTGACATTTACCACTTAGCCCACAGCTTGACAACTCAGCAAAGACCACCCTGGAAGCAATTGCAAACGATTATCTGCCCAGAATGTTTACTCATAGTCTATGAGCCTGGAGGTGACAGGAACCAGAAATATGGTGGCATTTGAGGCCAGGTGCAGTGCTCCTGCCTGTAATCCCAGCACTTTGGGACGCCAAGGCAGGAGGATCACTTGATCCCAAGAGTTTGAGACCAGCTTGGGCAACATAGGGAGACCCGTCTCTACAAAAATTTATGTTTTTAAATAGCTGGGTATGATGACATGCACCTCTGGTCCCAGCTACTCAGGAGATTGAAATGGGAGGATCACCCAACCCCAGAAGTTTGAGGCTGCAGAGAGCCTTGGTCAGGTCACTGTACTCCAGCCTGGGTGACAGAGCAAGACCCTGTCTGAAAATGTGTGTGTGTGTGTGTGCATAGTGGCATTTAATTTATTAAAAAATTTTTTTAATTTTTTTTTAGTAGAGATGGGGTTTCATGATGTTAGCCAGGCTGTTCTCGAATGCCTAACCACAAGTGATCCGCCCGCCTAGCTTCTGAAAGTGCTAGGACTATAGGTGTGAGCCACCACGCCCAGCTAATGTATTAAAATTGTTTAGACCTGTCAACTGTTTTACACATTTCTACATATGTGCTCAATATTTAATACAAAATAATATTTAAACAGAATTTTTTAAAAATCTCCAAAAGAAGAACAGTTTACCACCAGGGTGACAGGTAAGACTTTTCCACTGAGAAGGCCTATTTGACATTGCCAGCCTATACTCTGGCTTTCTTAGGAGATGGTAGAATGAGGTCGACAACATTATGGCAACAGGGTGGTGTAGCAGAAAGCCCTGGGATATGGAGTCAGACTCACTTAGGTTCAAATCCAGAATTTCCAGTAAGTTAGCTAATCTCCTTAGAGCTTCACTTCCCTCTTCAAATACATTTGTTAATAATAACCATCTCCCAAGATGGTTAGAAAACAAAAGTAGGGGCCGGGCATGGTGGCTCACACCTGTAATTTCAACACTTTGGGAGGCCGAGGCAGTTGGATCACTTGAGGTCAGGAGTTCAAGACCAGCCTAGACAACATGGTGAAACTCCGTCTCTACTAAAAATACAAAAGGATTAGCGGGGCATGGTGGTGGGCGCCTATAATCCAAGCTACTGGGGAGGCTGAGGCAAGAGAATGACTTAACCCAGGAGGCAGAAATTTCAGTGAGCCGAGATCACGCCATTGCACTCCAGCATGGGCAACAGAGCAAGACTCCATCTCAAAAAAAAAAGAGAGAGAGAAAAAACAAAAATAGGTGCCTGCCACTGAGTAGGTGCTCAGTAAATGGTGGCAATTGTGTTCTCTTTCTTTCTTTGCCTCATTTTGCCTCCTGTTCTGAGAAGGTCAAACTCTGAGCTCAACAACAGCCTGAAGCACTGCGATGGCAACCCAGAGGCGCTGGCGCCATTCAGGGGCAAGGTGCCCTCATTGGCTTAATTGCCATAGTTTCCATGCCAAATGATCTCCACCAGCACTAACCTGGGCACTAGCCAGGGGCAGAGTGAAGGAAATGAAGAGAAATGCTGCATGTTTAGGAGCTGTCCTTCTCATGAAAGTTCGGCTATGAAAACTCAGGGCAAGTGGATTTTTGTTGTTGTTGTTGTGTTTGTTTGTGTGTGTGTGTGTGTGTTTTGTGTTTTTTGTTTTTTGCCTGAGACAGAGTCTTGCTCTGTCGCCCAGGTGGATTGCAGTGTCGTGATCTCAGCTCACTGCAACCTCCACCTCCCAGGTTGAAGCAATTCTCCTGCCTCAACCTCCTGAATAGCTGGAATTACAGGCACCCACCTCCACACCTGGCTAATTTTTGTATTTTTTAAGTAGAGATGGGGTTTCGCCATGTTGCCAGGCTGGTCTTGAACTCCTGACCTCATGATCCGCCTGCCTTGGCCTCCCAAAGTGCTGGGATTACAGGCATGAGCCACCACGCCCTGCCTGTTTGTGTGTTTTTTGAGAGGAAGACTTGCTCTGTCACCCAGGCTGGAGTGCAGTGGCACGATCTCAGCTCACTGCAACCTCCACCTTCTGGGTTCCAGCGATTCTCCTGCCTCAGTCTCCCAAGTAGCTGGGACAACAGACATGCACCATCATTCCTAGCTAATTTTT